>VXAZ01002621.1:0-27999 GCA_013399875.1 Gymnorhina tibicen | reverse complement strand
TCGAGGGGGCTGCTCCCGGGAACGTGGTTGGAGCGTCGTGTGCCCGGGGCCGCCCCGGCTCGGAGGTAGGCGCGCCCCGGACAGGTCCGTCATAAGACGGGGGAGGCGGGCGTTCCTCCTGCGCGGAGCCCTGCTGCCGGAAGGATGTGCTCGGAGCACCCTCTCGGCGTGGTTGAAGTTAAGTGCGAACTCCGGAGGCGCTGAAGTGCTGCAACTGGTGGAGGAGCGGCCGTCTGTGGCGAGCGGCGCCCACCGCCGGGAACCTCTGCCAGCCCTGCTGTGGGCTCGATACCCGTGAGAGACGTTCCCGGTCCGGGTCTGGTGCACCTTCGGGTGTGCCCGTGCGTGGGAGCCTTGCTGCGGTATGCCCTTAAACATGGGGTGACAGGAGTGCTGTGCTAGCGGTGTCATGGGTTTGTGCTCTTTTTAAAGAGCCAAATTCACCCAAGGTAGTTTAGGATTACTGTATTGAAGGATGTATGACAATTTTGCTTTTGAAATTTGTTTTAAACATTACTCAGGGGTGAGAAGAGTTGGTGTGGTTTTTTATGATGGTGTTTTTTGCCGTAGACTGGGGTTAATTTTCTTATAGACAGTGACATAAATTTAAGTCCAAAGCTGAATGTGTTTGCCCAGTTTGTTGCGTAACGTCTTTTGTGGGACAAAGGGTAATCCTCTGCAACACAAACCTTACTGATGATTTTTAGGAAAGAGCTTTTTTATTTTAAGTGGCCTAAGTATCATCACTTCCTAAGAACGGATCATCTGTCTGCCCTCTTTGCATTGATACCTGTACTGTAAGCATGCAATGCATCATTGAAGTTGAAAATTACAATTTTCTTAGAAAACCAATGTGTACTAACTTAAAAAACTCACAAATGCCAACTACTGTAGATAAGCAGTACCATTGCAAAGCGATAGCTATCATATGGTTGATGGCTTGGACTAGTTTGTATGTCTTTTGTTGGATNTTTTTTTTTTTTTTTTAACATAACCATGTGGAAAGCATGCAAAGATCATATCACAGCCCTGTGAAACAGTTGAACTTGCAGTCATGGCACCAAATGCAAAATGATGTTATTATTTCAGACTTGTGTCTAAACCTTACTTTCACAGAGACAGTGTAGTTTTGCCTTCATACTGATGCCCTGTAAGTCTTTTTTCTACAAATATAGTACAGATACTTGTTTGTTGGAGGCAGGGAGAGTTTTACTTCCTCAGTCCTTTCATGTCTTAGGTGTCATAGGCCTTACCTGCTTAAGGAGGGTGACCTAGGAGGACAGAGCAGGTGAAAAAAAAGGGTGTTTGCATGTGGTTAAATAGTTATAAATTGATGTGTGCTCATGGAAAACAATGTTTGACAAACAAATTGGCTTAACAAACTGTAGATTAACCCTAGTGCCAAGAGAAGCAACCCTATTATGGCCTGTCCTGCTATATCAGACCTTTGCAGGCACAGGCAACTGGACAGTGAACTGGAAGGAATTTGTTCAGCTGAAAACAAACTTTGTTTCCGCTCTGTCTTTGCAGAACACTTTTTCAGCTGCAGTATTTTTCCAGGATAGTTTACTATGTACTCTGCAAACACCTGTTCCAGAAGAAAGGTCAGGACAAAGAGCTGGGGCAAGACAGAAATGTGTCTCCTGGCAGCTCTGACTACTGAAGGTGTTCAGGCAGCTAGAGCCTTAGGGTTGGTGGGATATGGTGGCAGCAACAGGGATATGGTGGACAAATTAACCATTCAAGTTTACTCTTTGATCTTTTCTGGAGCAAATCAAGGGCTACCTACCTACTCCTTCTCAGTGCTAAGTCAGCTAGGATGGCTTAAACTGCCCTTACAGTAGTTTTAATGCTTCCAGGTTATTATGTGGTGGAGCAGAGGAGGAGGATTTGTATGGTCTGTGCTGTTAATGTCCTCAGAAAGGGAGCGGTGAATAATACAGTGACTATTCCGCTGCTGAGACCAGGGTCATAAAACAGTTTTTGAACATACTCTTGGTTACAAGTCTTCATGAAATTTTAAAACATCTTTCTCCTCAATATGCCACTTGTTTCTTTCTTAATGATTTTGTTTGTTTTGCCACCACAGCTTCTGTTTACGTTGTCTATTTTATATTGTTAATGCTTGAGCTAGTGATTGTGCTTTTCTTTAGGAACTTGTATGATATTAATATCATTAGAACTGAGTCTCTCAGAGTTCCTTTCAAATGATTAAAATACTGTCAAAAATAAAGTACATTGAAATTTACGATGGGGCATATATATTGGAGGTTTTTTGTTAGCATTAGAACAAGTAGCTGACATTCTGGCTGTACCTTTGCAAAAAGAAAAATGATGGACAACAGGAGAGAAAAGAAATAATCTGTATAACTGGTATTTCTTAATAAAATAATTGCTTTCTTGTTGCTGGATTAAGATTTTTCAGTGGCTATTGTTTTTGACAGTAAAAAGGAAGAACTGAGGAGAAAACACACTATGAAAGTACTCGTTATTGGCCTTGGAGGGTAAGTTATACAAAATTAAATTTCCTCTACAGCTTAAGACTAGTCTTCTTCTCAGAATGAAGTGATATAATTTCTATTTTTGAATACATATTTTTTTGAAACTGAATTACAAACATAACATATAATTGTATAATTTTATAGCTTGTAACTCTTAAGAAATTGTTCTATGTCTGTTAGAGACCTTAGGTGCAGGTGCCTCTCGCGTCTTTCTTGGCATTGCTTAATCTACTGTACTGATTGTTGAAAACTGTTGGAACATGCCAGAAAATTTCTAGAGGTAGAAAGTATTTAATGTGACTAAAATTTGGGGGGACTTTTATTGTTTCTTTGCATATAACTGTATAGAAATGTATGTGTGAGCTTGTACATACGTTAAAAGATTAGTTTTTGCCTTGGTGAACTTTTTACAATGTTTTCTAACAGTGTAACAAATGGAGGGAAAACAACGCTAGCAGAAAAGCTCAAGAATATGCTTCCCAACTGTGATATCATCTCTCAAGATGACTTCTTTAAGGTAACAGTTTTAATGGGAAAACCTGATAGGTAAAAGTAGGCTGAGTAGATTTCAAGTCTTTTTTAAGTTCTCCTATTGATAAACTTTTAAAATTGGTGCTGCTTAAAGTACTGTTAATTTCATAAGAATCATAAAATGACCACTGGGGTAATTGAAATTTAAGTGGCTAAACCAGTGAATATACTCAGCAAAAAGAAATTTGCTGTCTTCTTTGCCACCCTTTTAAACTATTTTAAAATAAGGAATGGGTGTATGATGGATGCATGTCTCAAGATCCTTTGTGCTAATGAGTTTAATGATACTGTCTTAAGCCTACACCCATACAGCAATAAGTAGTTCTTTGTCTCCCAAGTCAAAACAGAAAAACAGCTTGTGTGTTGATGTTTGGGGGTGTTTGTTATGGAGGGCAAAGGAGCCCTTATTTCTTAAGTAAAGCTCTAATGAACTTAAGTCATATGACTTGGAGTGTTTGTTCTTCTAGGTTAAATAAAGTTTTTGTAGTGTATTTTAACCGTTGTTTACATCAGTTTAATGTTGAAGATAAATTTAACTAATTGGATACAAAATTGTATAACCCTTATGTTTATAAACAAAGAGTATATATCTCTCAGCATGGTCATAAAAGCAACCTTGAAAAAATTACATTTTTTTCCCCTTCAGCCAGAGTCTGAAGTAGAAACAGATGAACGTGGATTTAAGCTATATGATGGTCAGTAACTCTGATGCACTGCTTTTGAACATTGTACTGAAATTGTTGTGCTGAGCTTCAACACTTCTTCTACCCCATCCCCTTGCTCTCTTCCCTTCTAAGCAAGGCAGTAGACAAGTGGTTCAGAGCAATCCTTTGCTCAGTTTCTTTCAGCTCACTGAGATATGTAAGAAAACTTCCTTACTAGTAAATAGCTTAAGCTGGTGCTTGACCTTTACTTTTCTCTTTTGAATTTTTTTCTCTGTTTCTTCACTTGTGTGTGGTCTGGTAGCAAATGATACTGTTCAGTTAGAACTGAACAGTCTAAACGTCTGTTAAAAGTCTTGGCTTTCAGTGCTGGCATAAGCTTAACCTGATTGCTTTCTATGTAATGATGGCCTTTTTTATTTCACTTTTGCTACTGAACTCATGGGATATCACTACTGAGTTTTCCAAATCAGTCAAAACTTGGGTCTATCCTGACACCTTTATTTCATGTCAGATCTCACATAAAGAACATCTGTTTTTAAGTTCATTATTAATGCTGGTTCAGTTTATTCTTAGAGATGTCTAGATACAGGTCCACTTTAGGCCAGTGTTTTGTGTCAGGTCATATCTACTTGTAAACAGTTGCTTAGTTAGTAGCTAACCTCTGTTGATACTTTCCGATCACAAAATGTGTTGCTGAGAATATTGGTCAGACCCTTCACTTGTACCTGAAAACTTGTGATTACTAGCTATGCAGTCTTTGGCTCAACTTCTAGACGTCATATAAATGGGATGTGAAACTGGAGTGATAAACTGGGCATCCTTATTCCAGTACCCAGGTTTAATGCTGCTCTTAAAAGCTCTTTAAAAATGTGTTTGCTGTTACAGTATCCTAAAGCTGCCTTCTTTCTACCTTTCAGTACTTCCTCAGTATATTCTTGTGTGTCTACAGACTAAACCAGGTGTTACATTGTGCTGTTTTGCTTTGTACACCAAGTTCCTTTAACTCTCTCTATGCCCATCTACTGAACCTTATAAAAACCCAAAGCAAAAAATGTTGAGCATCCACTCCCCTCTCTGACAATTGACAGAAGGGTGGAAGTCTCAGGGTTAGTAAGTTTTTGCAAGTTTTGTGGAAGCAGAGAGCAGTCCCTGAAGTTTCTGTCAAGAAGTGAAAAGCTGTGAATTCCGTTCAGACAATTTTAGGTGCCATAAAGTTTAGAGAGACTACACCCAACAGAATTACCCCAATCCTGGTGCAAGCTTTGGTTTCAGGAAATCATCAGTTGCAAACACAGAACTACTGATACAATCTTGGGGATAATCCTGTTCCCCTTCATTTAAATTTGTATGTTGATTATTTGATTCTTACTGGTTAACATAGGGGTACTTAAGGGTTCTTTTTTTTATTTTATTTTTTGTTTTTAAGGGATGTTTAACTTTCTGTTTTTATCTAGTGCTTGATGCCCTCTATATGGATGAAATGGTGACCAGTATTCACAATTGGATTAAAAGCCCAGCAAGCTCCAGTGTTGTGACAGAAGAGCCACAGAATATATGTGACAATGTGAAAAATGTTTATATTTTGATTGTTGAAGGCTTTCTCCTTTACAATTATGAGTAAGCAGTAATATGTAACCCGGTAAATTAAAAGCTACCCTAAAATGGAAGAGGGAACTAAACATGTTATTATCTTAGGCCACTTAATGAACTATGGAATAGAAGATATTTTTTGACCCTTCCTTATGAAGAGTGCAAAAGGAGAAGGAGGTAAGATTATTGACTTATTGTTTTAAAGGAGTAACTGTAGCCCCCGAACTGAAGTGGTCCTTTTGTACTAGCTTTTCTTCAGTGCTTACAAGATGTAAGCTATTAAGATCACCCATCCTCTCTTTGTTTGTTTTAGGTTTGTTGGATTTGGTTTTTATTTTAGAGCACATGGTTATTAAAGTATTAAGTGCTTTACAAACACTGAAAAGAGATATCAGGACTGTTGTCCTGATCAATTATTTAGATTAGCGATTGCGTATTTGAGTAAAACCATGTTTAAAGTGAGAAATGGTTAAAAAAATACTAAGCAGTCTTATTCTTGGTTAAATACAGTTAATCGATGATTATTCTTGGAGTAATGATGTTCATGTGTGGGTTTAGTGTACAGTTTTGTTCAGACTGTCCATTAATTTTACTGTGGATCTGATCTAGATTATTGAGCCAGTGTCTGACTTGTGTCCAAATTTGGAGCAATACTGTGTGCTTGGAGTAATATATATGTGCACGAAGTCAGAATCTGCTGGCTGAGTGAAGAAATCCTCTATTCAAATGGCTTTGGTTGATACCTCTTTCTTGGTTTCTCACTAGACTCACCTGAGACTTTAGTGTCCAGAACGGAAGAGACTAGACTAAACAACTAGTCATTTAAAGCTCAAGAAATCTGTATACTTTGTAAGAAAAAGTAGCTTATTTTGGTAATAGTGTCAATACAGTTTAATTTATCTGTAATGCCTTTTATAATTAAAACCCCCAAACTTCTACCTTATCTGAAATGTGGTTTGATTGGCAAAAAGAGGTAAGATGGCAAAAGACAGCAAAAGTTCTTATCACAGATTGAATTAAAACAAAGGAGCCTCCTTTGCTCCAACAAAAATACAGCCAGCCTTCCTTTTGTAATTTTGGATAAAAGCTGTTATTTAACCAGCTGACACTAGGGGAAAATATAAAACTTATATGGGAACATGTATGTATTTTTGTGTAGCACCAGAGTCTATCAGCCAGCAGATACACCAGGGTACTTCGATGGACATGTGTGGCCTATGTATCTGAAATATAAAAATGAATTGGAAGAGAATGCAAGTATGCAAGTTGGTATGGTATTCTTAATTTTAAACTTGAAAATTTTTTAGCGGTGGCACTTGTGCAGTTTTTGTTGAATTGGGTTATTTTTTTTTAAATAACAAAATCTTCTTCAAATGTTTTTGTAGCGCTTAGACAGTAGGTTTTGACCTTTCTGTTAGTTTATATTTCAAGCCTATAGGGGTTTTGGTTTTGTTATTTAATCATGAAAATTAGGAAGTTAAAAAGTAGAAATGTTCTGATCACTAATTAAGTACACTTAACAAGATAGCTTGTTAAGATAACATGTATATGTCTAAATAGGAAGCTTCTGAGACGATAGCTGATACACTGGCAGAATTCTTCAGAACAAAACTGAAATCAAGGGAAGTTGGGTGGCTGCTTCATCATTAGCACACTGCTTGTTGCTGTGCAGTAAGAGTAAGAACTGCAGTGCTCTTCCGTGACTTGCTCAGAGGCTGAAACTGAGGAACCTGAAATTTTCTACTGCACAGAAACATTTTTCTCAAATTATTCCATTGCTCCACTGTCCTCACATAACTACCATTACCCTTATGAAAACTTTTATACCACAAAAAAATTGTAAATTAATTATTAACTAGAATACTTTCCATTATGTTGGTTTTTAACATGTAACACAGATTTGGGGAAGAAGAAAAGGGGAGGTGGTGTTCTTGGTTTTAATTTTTTTCATCTCTTCTGATGGCATCTGTAGGAATACTGAAAACTTTGCCATTTACCGTTACAGATAGCTGGCATAGAACTCAGGAACACTTTTTCTTTTTTCTTCCTCAGATTATTTGGATGGGACAAAATCCCAAGAGGAGCTTTTATCCTATGTGTATAGTGATATAATACAGGAATTAAACAAGCTGAGGGAAGAAAGTAAGTAATGTTACTGGAAATTGAATCTATGTATCCCATTTCATGTTAAAAAGAAGCTAATACTTTAATTTGAAAATACTACAGGAATTATATAGATCTGTATTTCTTTATCAGCTACAGTACCATGTTTGCTCATTACTCTGAGTCAATCTAAGTTAAAACTGTGAGTTCCTTGAAACTGGATGTTCTAAGATCATAGCTGAATCCACTGTTACTTAATGATAAAATAATAATAAAAAAGGGGAAACAAGGAATATGGGATAAAACATCAGTGAAAACAAATGTGTTTGTGGAATTAATATCTAATATACAATGATGTCTCTTGCAAACACTACAGATGAGATATGTACTTTTTATTTTAGATCAGCAGGTCACAGCATGATAACATAGAAAGCCTGGGTTAATTTGATACGAGTTGAAAACACCAAGACTGTCATACATGGAAAGCCAACCAACTGAGCAAATGCTATGTATATGACCATAATGCTACTTCATGTAACAGAAGAGTTTTTGTAGTAGTTATAAACTCTGTCTCAGGTGTGGAGACAGAGACTGTTTAGGACTATGAACAGTGCGTCCTTTAAAATTCCTTTAATCAGTCCTGCTTTGGCTGAGCTTTAAATCTGATTGAATGTGTACATTTTAAAGAACATGAACATTTTTGTGTACAAAACTAAACTATAAAGATGCAGTTCTGTTTGATTAATAAGCATATCTGAACATGGATGATTGCAATTTGAAATGATCATATTGAAATGACAGTGATTGCCTCTAATATTTTTAGGAGCTTATTAAGCCTGATAAACATGTTTAGAGGAACTAGCTGTGTAAGTTTATGTAAGTTGTATGCTGCTTATTCAGTAACTGATTGAAAATATCACAGCTAAACTTACTTAGACTTGCTAAATACTTGTCTTTGGTGTTTGCACAGTAATTTTTATGTTGTTTATTGTTTAGAGCAGTTGGGAATAGATGTCAAAAAATGAAAAGAAACCTGAAAAGAAGTCAGACTGTTGGAAAAAGATGGGGAAATAAGATATAGAGAATGGAGATGCATCATTGACAAGATACAGTACCTATATTGTGCAGAGATTGACTGGGATGACACAGACTACTAGACAATAAATCCATGCTTCAGGGAGGAGGAGGGGAGAAGTAATTGTTTTTAGTATTCATAGCTCAAGTTGAAAGTGAAATGAAAATGAAATGTGAATGAAAGGTCAATGAAAATGTTAAGAAAGCAGGAATGCTAAACAAATGCGAAAGCTTTGTTATAGAACTTGTGTATATATATTTACACAAACTAGGAAATTGGGAAATTGGATATATTTTGTTGATGAATAAGTAATGTCTTAACTCTTATATTTTCTAGACAATAGATTACATTTTTATCAGCCAGAATAAAAATAAAGCTACAGATATGGAAAGCAAAGGATGAATTATATTACTTAATAATATATGATATGTGATAGCTGGACTGGTCACTGATTGAAATGTAATACTTTATTGTAAAAGTACTAAATCTGTATATAAGAAAAAGATGTTGTCAGATTACAGCTGTGTTTAGCTGTGTTTAAAACAAAGTGCTTCCAAATATAATTTTTTATTACTATTTTGCACTAAAAATACTTCATGTTGCATTTGATCATATGCTGTGATGGACTGTCTGACTTCAAATTCGTGTTTTCATTTCCTTTTGGAAAGGGTACAGCTGCAAGAGATTAGCTAATGCCATGGACTGGTTGTGGTGGGCTGACCTTGGCTAGCCACCAAAACTTCTCTATTGCTTCCCCCTCCTCAACTGGAGAGGGGAAAAATAGAATGAATGACTCATGCATCAAGATAAGGACAGGAAGATCACTCAGCAGTTATAGTCACATACAGTCAGACATGGTTTGGGGAAATTATTTTAATTTACTGCCAATAAAATCAGAGATAATGAGAAATAAGAACAAATCATAAGACATCTTCCCCTCACCCCTTCCTTCTTCCTGGGCTTGACTTTACGCACAAATTCTCTACCTCCTGACTCCCAGCAGCACAGATGGCTGGGGAATGGGGATTGTGTTGCTCCTTCCTCTTCACAGTCTTCTGCTGCTCCAGAGTGGGATCCCTCCCACAGAGACAGTCTTCCACTTCCACCTGCTCTGCGTGGTGATTCAGAAGAGGGAATGAACAATGGTATCACCTGACTTTGCAGATGATAGCAAGCATTCTTAAGTAGTCCAACACTGGTGCAGTGGCAAGGAACTCAGTTTTGTCAGATCCTCCTATAGGGAAAAATGGTAGATGAGCTTCAGTACTTGCGCTTCAGCAAGAGCTCAGGGCATACGTAGATCTTTCACAATTCTTCTGTAACCATGCCACAGTTTGGAGCTGCATCAAATTTTATTATTCTTTTTTTTGCAAACAGAACAGGTGGTCCTACTTTGCTCCTGTGTAAGACCAGTGGACCCATGTTTTCAGAGCTGGGCATTTAGAGGGAGTCCATAGTAGAGCTAAAAGAAGGGCAACTAAATGTCAAGGGAATGGAGAAGCTGCTTTGCAAGGAGAGATTGAAAATGCTGGGACTACTCACAGTGGGGAGGAGAAGACGAAGGGGAAATTGGGCCATGGTTTACAACATCTTGAAAGCTGTGAGGCAAGCGGATGCAGAAGTAGTATTCACCAAATTTTACAAATACTAGTCTGGGGGGCACTTCCTCATTTCAAACAGATTGACCAATTATATTAAGGTGATATTACACATGGATAGAGATGATACTTTATGCAGCAGACACTGACCTTCTGAGATGTAATGCTAAAGGTGGCAGACAGTACCAGTAAGTTCAAAAGGGATCCAGAAGATTAATTGACACTTCACCCTTAAGAAGTAGTAAAAGAAGCAAGCAGGGCTGTATCATGGATGGACTGTAGAAATGTGGTATGCGTAAACTGTGTGCTCTTGCCAGTTGCTGCAGGAACTCAGCAGGAAAAGATAATGAACTCTTCTGAGTATATTTGGTAGATAAAGTATTTCAGGTGCCATTATAAAAGCTTACAGAGCTGGCCTGTAACTTGGTATGTTGGCAGAATGCTTTTGGTTTGAAGGTGGCGCAGCCCCTGACAGAAAAAATCTAGTTTGCTCTTGGTGAATGCCTTTTGATTGCCAGGGCTGTGGTAGCTGTGAAGTGGTTGGGGAGAGCTGCATGACAGAAGCCTGTGGTTCTTCAGTGAAGAAAAGGTAACTTTCTGGAAGTGGTGTCATCTGCTGGCAGCAATTGCAGGCTGTCACAGCTGAAAAAAAGCTTTGCTAAGTGTCTTGCATATATTCAGAAATGTGGAGCGATAGAGGTGCTCGTGTTCTATAAAAGGCTAATGGCTTTTATATAAGGATAGAAATACAAGTACATTATTAGTTTGATATTTAGAAGGTGATTTTCTTCTAAATAATTTTCTTCTTCATAAATGCTGATGTAGTAGGAACAAAGTTTTATCTCTCAAAGCTGTGGTTCCCACTCTAACCTTAAAAGCCTAAAAGCTGAATTTCTGTTTAGACTGTCGTTGATTCAGATGTTAGTTTTGTCACACACAAGGTGTTTCCTAATTTACATACGCTCTTGGGAACAATGTCTCTTCTGTTCACTGAACTGGGTATGTCTGTGCTTTCTCTCTGGCATTGCCACTGAACATGGTGTCCAGTGTCCATGCACTGTCTGGTCAGTTACTGTAGTTACAAGAGAGCAGGAGCAGTGTGAGAGTAAAGTGAAAGTGTTGATCTTAGGAAGCTGATGCTCCTATTTCCTTACAGAGAGGAAGCTAGTGTGCAAAAAACTTTTCCTATTCCTGTTGCATTACTTGGATTACTAAATGAGTGCCCCTGTCTTTAGACAGACAGGGAGGTAGGGTAGTGCTCCTTAGCTTTTAAGACTGAGGGGATGGGCCCTTAAAAATGAAGCTGTCTTGTATCAGCCACCTCTTCTCAAAGCAAGGTGGAAAGGTGTGTGGTGTGACTTGCTGCATGGGATGGTGTCTGCACCTGATCAAACAAGTTTCGTCAGGTGGAGGAGGATGTGCCATCATCCGGGCCAAAGTCTGTTGTTGCAGGGGCAAATCTAGTATTTAGTGATTCGCGTGTAGACACCTTGCTTTTCCCTCCCCACAGCTGGTCCTTGCACATCCTTCCAGGAAGACATCCGTCTTCAGTCTGGCACAGAGGTACTTGTGAAGTACTGCCTCCTGCCAACACAGTGACCTCCCTGCCCCTGGCTGCCTGCCAGCGGGGCTGGCATACCTTACCCCAGCCTGGAGCAGCCAGCCGGGCGGAGAGCCGGGGTTTAAGTCCTGAGCCGGTACTTCGTGTGCGTGAGTACCCCGTGGAGCCCGGCAGCTGTGGCATCCTCCCCCGGTACTCCTGAGGTGCTTCAGCGTCACTGCCGCCAAATGGCAACCCGCCGTGCCGCTTCACACAGCGGGGACGGGCACCACGCCACAGTCAATGTCCCCTGTGACACCAACCGGCTCGGGAGCGCGGAGCGCTCTGCCAGGGCTCTGCTCCCGGTCCCTGTGACACCCGCTCGGGAGCGCGCAGTGCTCTGCTTGTGACACCAGTTTGGAAGCGCGCAGTGCTCTGCCGGGGAACTGCTCCCCGTCCCTGTGACGCCAGCTCGGGAGCGCGCAGCGCTCTGCCGCGGAACTGCTCCCCGTCCCTGTGACACCAGCTCGGGAGCGCGCAGTGCTCTGCCGCGGAACTGCTCCCCGTCCCTGTGACACCAGCTCGNCCGCGGTCCTGCCCCCCGTCCCTGTGACGCCAGCTCGGGAGCGCGCAGCGCTCTGCCGCGGAACTGCTCCCAGTACCTGTCCGTCGGGTGCGCGTGCCCGGCCCCGGCCCCGGCCCCGCCCCCCTCTCGCGATACCCTCCAGCACGGGGGTGCCGGCGCGCGCCGGAAGGGCAGCGGTGCGCGTGCGCGCCGGACGTGCCCGCGAGCGCAGGGAGGGCGCGGGGGATGTCGGCCACGTGCGCCGTGTCCCGGAAAGCGCCGCTGCCAAGGCCGCGTCCCCGGGGCGAGAGGGAGCCGCCCGCCAAGGTGATGCGCAGGGGGCTGCGGCGAGGCCGTGAGGAGGAGCGCGAGCAGCTGCCGTGGCCGGGAGAGAGCGCGAGCGGCATGGGCGCGGAGGCCGAAGCGGAACGGGCGGCACCACTGAGCGACGAGCGGCGGAGGCGGCAGCCTCTGGAGCCGAGGGCTCTGACGACGGCATCGGCCAGGGCGGTGGAGGAGGAGGAACGCCTGGAGCGGGAACATTTCCGGAGGATCGTCAACGCTTTCCGATATTACGGGTAATTGAGGCCTGCCCCCTGGGCGTGGGGTCCTGCGGGGGTCCCTCCGCTCGCTGAGCGGCCTCCGCAGGGTCCGAAGCAGCCCCGCGGCCCCGGAGCAGGGCGCTCTTGGTGCGCGTCGTGCGGCCGCCTCCCGGTCTGCCCTCCGTGCGGAGCACTGTGCTGGGGGCGGGGTGCAGAACCCGAGTCGGGAAGGGGCTTCTGCACCACTTTTCTTTCGGGATATGCACAAAGTCGCCTTGATGTCTGTCAACTCGAAAGTGTAAAAGAAAGCATCAAACCTGAAAAGGGTGTCTCGAGGTTTCTTAGGATAAAAAAAGGTTTTAAAACTCTGTAAAGACTTCAAAAGAGTAATATCTCCTACTGCCAAAGAAATGCAAAATGGTGTTTCGATTACGGGTGAAATTCTTAAAAGACATTTTACGTTGCAGAAGAGATAAGACCTATTGCTAGAGATAAGGGATGCCATTTTTAATAACATCTGTGAGTAAGAGGAGGGTTTGCTGGCTCCATAGGAATGAGCCAGCGGTGGTGGGGACACTTAGTTTTAGAACTGAATCCGTTGAGTAGACGAGGAAGCAGGTTACTTGCATTGCAGTGTAATGGAGACTGGAAAAGTCCAGTCCTCTTCAGTGTTTTGGTAAACCGTTTCCTGTTTCTAGGTTTGGAAAGCAGGTTTGTACTTCAGCTGACAAAGCCCCATCGTGTGACTCATTACTATGTGCTGGACCCTTTTTTGTCAATGTAACACAAGCATAATATTTACATGGTAGTGAGGAGTGGTAGGAGTGGGTGGTATTCATATAATTTCGTCTGTTTGAGGTTTTTCTATCTTGGGTTTCATTTGTTTTTCAGGATTAGTGTTTGAGCAGGAGGTCGGTCTGAATGACTCTTCGATGTCTCTTCCAAAGTCAATTCTCTGGTTCAGTTTGGACATATCAAAGACTTAGTTAGTTGGAAGTATCTAATACTGATTGCTACTAGTGCAATTCCGACCTGTAATTTATTTGTATTAGTGGTATAATTGTATCCTCAGGCCTCAGAAACTGGGAATATCTTTCTCAGCCTTCTGCTGAACTGTGGCTTTGGGTTGCTTTTGAATACTTGTTTCAGTAAACACATAAGAAAAGGATGTGACTCAAATTTCCAGTACAGAAATTGAAGGCAATTAGCTCTGTCTCAAAGAAATAATTCAAAATTTAGGTGAAATTATGTATCTTGGTAATTTATAATTGGAATTTTTGTTTACTCATACAGATATGTCCAGTTAACTTGGAAAGGTGTATGAACAAGGCAGTAACACACTTTCAGATGAGTTCAGATCTTGTTCTTGTCTTCCAGAGATAAATAGAAATAACTTCGTTATTTGTAGTTTTTCTGATTTCAGTGAGTTATTCATTCTGCTAGATGGTTGCAGTTTAGCACAGAAGAGGTTTTTTTCCTGATAAAACTTTCAGGAAGATGTTGTTGAGCTAAGCTGATGTGCTTTATGTAGAGCATCAGTTTATTTTTTCTCCTGTTTCTTTTCTGTTTCTTGTTCTTGAATATAATTTTAAACCACTGTAGCTATTTGTCGTGAACGAGTGTGAGATCGGTCAAAAAATCACCATCAAGGGTATGAGCAAAAGTCAGATTTAATATTAAACTAGAAAGCACAACAGATTCGTTGGCAAGATTCACTCTACTTACAAAGGGCAGCTAAGGCACAAGGGGAGAGCAAACAACAACAAAACCAAACAAAATCCAGGCAATCAAAGCAGAAATGAGTTGAAACTACTTAGGTATATGTGTGTGTCTGTGTGTAAAGACAGTGTAAATAAGGATGAAAAGGAATGTGGCCAAAAGCTTAACAACACTTAAACTTAACAGTACTTACTCTTAACTTACACCTTAATTTATATCTTAACCTTAACAATCTAACAGAGAAATAACACTTAACAGCATTTAGCCTAAATTATAATTATAACTTAACGTAACTTCCAGATTTGCTATAGTGTATGCACAAAGGGTATGCACACAGACAGAAGTAGTCAGTCCAAGATAAAGTACCTGTGGAAAAATTTCCCTCAGAGGTCAGTGAAAATACTCACTTTGGATGCTTCTGTGTCTCCCAGTGGGCGTGAGGGTATTGGCCCAGGACACATGGTTCGGCAGTCCTCCAGGTGTAGCAAACCTGAGGGTTTGCTGGCTCTGAGAGGCGAGATGGCTGGTCGTGGGCCCACTGTGGTCCAGGAGAGCTCAGAGGGCCTCATCTTGGGCTGCTGTTTATGGGGTCACAAGAGAGTAGACTTTAGTCATAACAGTGTTTCATCTTGGCCACAGTTTGGGTTGGCTCTTTCTTTGAGAGTGTGAGAACAGGAACGTTATGCTGTTCAGGCCAGAGAACTTCTTTTCCAAGACTGGTCACGAGAAAAACAGAAGCTTGTTAGGAGTTCCTGAGAGCAGACAGTGGTTTTTTATAAGCTCAGAAAGAATGGNATGGCTGGTCGTGGGCCCACTGTGGTCCAGGAGAGCTCAGAGGGCCTCATCTTGGGCTGCTGTTTATGGGGTCACAAGAGAGTAGACTTTAGTCATAACAGTGTTTCATCTTGGCCACAGTTTGGGTTGGCTCTTTCTTTGAGAGTGTGAGAACAGGAACGTTATGCTGTTCAGGCCAGAGAACTTCTTTTCCAAGACTGGTCACGAGAAAAACAGAAGCTTGTTAGGAGTTCCTGAGAGCAGACAGTGGTTTTTTATAAGCTCAGAAAGAATGGGCCCAGGTGGTGTTTTCAAGGACGAGGCCTAGCAAGCATTTCTCAGATCACACTGCAGCCTGGAAAGGAGTGGGGGGCGGGGGGAGGATGCACCACCACACTATTGCAGTGAACAAGCCCTTCTCAGTAACATGTGAATGAGCTGTTACCTGGTCAAATTTCCAGACTGAGGTTGTAACTAAAATGCCAGCAGTTACAGCTGTCTCTCATAATGGCTAGTTTTTTCATCTTTGTGCAGCTGTATGCCAACATAAGACTTTGGGAAACTGCAGTATGACTTTACTGGCTGAAATAATTTGGTGGTCAAAAGGGTCAGTATCTCTTACTGAATTCTCTCTCTAGAGTCATCATGACTGTGCTTAGCAGCTATACTTCTGCCCGTTTAGACAGAAATCAAATCCAGCAGACTCTAGTAAAATCTTGCAAGAGTCACCATTTTTATGAAGCTTCTATCCTGGAAAAATAGAAAATATTTTCTAGCTTGCATCAGTTACATGAGCATGTTCACAGTACTTAGGGGGATATGCTGTTAAAAGAAGGTAGCTTAGTATCTTAGTGTGGCTGCCAGAACTCTGGTATGGTTCAGCTGTGACTTTTACAGTTCTTCCAAAAGCAATAGATTTTGGGGATTCCAATTCCTGCTCCACATCTTGTTATTTCTGTAATCAAAGCTTACCACTGCATCCAGCTATTAGTTGAATTTAAATTGGATTTGTGAAACAAACTTGGGAGATGGTTGGTTGTTAAATTTCATAGATCCGTGTATTAACGTAGTGATCACCTACTCTGGAAATGAGTGGCCTATGATGAAACTGTAAGGAGGAAAGAAGAGTCCCCTTAAACTGGAATGTGTTAAAAAGAGTGGTAAGGTAGAACTAGAGCTTAAAAAATTTTTGCCTAAAAAATTCTAGAAAACTTTTTCTCTGATAAGGAGCTATAGAGTCTGGTCACTTCCTGAGTATAACAAAATGAATGATTGTAATTGGAATAGCTTAGAGTGAATTATTTACATGTGTGTATATTGCTTCTAAATATTTAAAACTTTTGCTTTTTAGAACGAATATGCATGAACGAGTGAACAGAACAGAGAGGCAGTTTAAGTCTCTCCCAGCTAACCAACAGAGTCTTCTTCCTCAATTTCTTCCTCACCTTGACAAGATTCGGAAGTGCATTGATCATAATCAAGAAATACTACAAACCATTGTGAATGACTGTGTTCATATGTTTGAAAATAAAGAATATGGAGAAGATGTATGTTAAAATGGACTTTTTTCTTGCTCCAAAATGAAATTCTATATGCTTTGGGATTTTTTACATTTGTTTTTCACACTGTAGACCTCCAACTTTCTTTTCTTTTGCCTTCCTTATTTTATAATTTCTTGTTTGCTCGCACTTTTCTCACTCTTGCCTTTCACATTTTGCCTAGCTGATGCTTAATGAAGCTGTTTGTTGTTAGTTCTGTTACACTTATGAAAACTAACTGTGAATCTGGCAAATTATTGTAAAAAGGCATTTTTCACTCCAGGGTTCTAGCTTTACCCTGGTTACATTTTAAAGTTATTTTTTCTGTTAACTGTATAGAATATAAATGATGTTTTTGTCTTACTGTAGGTTCTTATATGTTACAACATTGTAAATTGGTTGCAATTCTAGATAGGCCGAGTATTTTTAATGTTATTTGTAAACACTTTTTTACTGCTTGGCCTACTTTCTATCAAAAAAAATGACACTAAGGTTTAAACCACTGACGGAGATGGAAACTGAAGTCTTCCTTGGATACAGGCAAAATACAGTAATGGGCAGCTCTAGTGTGAGCTCCTCAGTTTTGTCTTACCAGTATCTAAAGGGATCCTTTTTTCAGGGTAAGCAGTTCAGCCTCTGCACTAGCTAAGCCCTGATCTTTTCCTGAATAAGAACTACCAGTTGTGCTTTGCTATGTATTGTTTTTCTGATACAGAAACTGGACTCCTGAATGCCAAACAGAGACCAGCAAACTCAGTTTGTTTAAGATATTAAGGTGGATTTAAGCCCTGGTCCCAGGAGTGAAAGGGAAGTACTTTGTCAGCTGATACTGCCAGCAGCTCTTGCAGCATGGCTTTTTTTCTCTTCATAATTTGCTTTTTTCCCCCACCAAGACTCAAGATACTTGGTATGTTTTCCACTAACTTTTTTTTTTCTCTCCCCATTTTATTCAGGGAAGTGGGAAGATTACGCCAGCTTCAACATTTGACATGGATAAATTAAAGTCCACATTGAAACAATTTGTGAGAGACTGGAGCGAAGAGGGAAAGTCTGAGAGAGATTCCTGCTACCAGCCAATTATTAGTGAAATTGTAAAGAACTTTCCAAAAGAAAGATGGTAATAGTGTCTTAAAACTTATATTTATGTGGACATACACTGTTGCACAAATCTAACAAAGTTTTTATGGAGTAATGAAAAGCTTGGTTTCAAAAATAGAGAAATTTTTATGAACTCAGTTGAATTTATTTTTCAATCAAGGAAGTTTTTATTTCTAATACAAGATATTGGAAAAGAGTATAATCATAAGCTTCACAACGTAATACCAGGTAAACCAGCAATAATTTTTTTGTTGTTGTTTGCAGCTGGGTGTAATAATACCTTTCAGGAAATTAACTCAGTTGTGCTCAGCGAGGTAAAGTTTGCAGACTAGCAGATTCTCAGAGTGTGCTGCAGATGAAAGGAAGGATTCCGTGACAGCGGGAAGTAAGACTTTGGCCCTTCATGATGGAAGGACAGAAGAAGGCTTAACCTCTAGTGCAGTCGTACTTAGTTGCACTAAGAATTTACTCTGAGAATAGTAATTCTAACCTTGGTTTCAGACAGCTGTTCTAAGACAATTCTTAAAAAAGCTTAGTTGCACATGTGAGGGTAATTTTATAAGTATTGGCTTGTTAACAGCTCCAAAATAATTGTTGCAGGGGTTTTAGGTAATTTAGGAAGTAGCATACTGGTAAAGTCTCAGAAGGTTATAATGCCATAAGAATTCCAGGTTTATCGGTTCTGTCAGTTAATCAACCTAGTCATCTTAAAGTGCATTTTAGTTTAAACTTAGTAGTCTTACAGTGGGAAAATTTGAGACCTTTCTATTCATAACTGTAAGAGGCTGCTACTTTTGTTTGATCTAGCAGGGTATTATGGTGTTTTTTCTCTCTCAGTGATTGTTAATAATGCACTTGTACAAATTTGAAAAGTTTCTCCTGTTAGCCATCTTCTGTGGTGGCAGAACATGGAGTGTGCACAGTTTGTATTTTGCCTTAAACTGACTTATCTAAAGATACATACACCTTTAAAAATGTTTTATCTGAAAGTGAACTTCCTGCAATTTCTCTAGTGCTAATAGTGCCCTACATAAGATACAAAATGAATTAAATACTGCAGGTATACCTCTGATATGTAGATCTATAGGAAAATTCATGGTTCGTTTTGCAAGTAATTGTTCTAATCTCCAAAGTAGCAATTCAGCTTTTTTTTTGTATGCTAGCTGTTAATGGATTTTGGTTATGAGAGAGGTAGTTTACGTCAAATTTTAAAAGATGCATGACTGAGGCTGGAAAATCTTAACTTTTACATTTGTCATCAATGAACTCTGTTTCAAAACCTCCAGTTGATAATAGGAAGCAACATGTGGTAACAGATGGGGTGAATCTGAAGTTGGCAGCTTTGTGCTTCTTTGCAGGGAGTTCTCGTTGTTTTCAAACAAAACTAATGTGTTTTGTTTTTTTGCATGTGCTCCTATTGTGGTAGCTCTGAAGTACCATTTGAGTTTTATTTTGTCTCTGCTGAAATCTCAGTACATCACTTTATGGATCAAACATCCCTACTACAAGTCTGAGTTTGTCAAACAGCATATTTTTTAATTTCTGAAATGTGTATTGTTTAAATACATATTTAAAAGTTTATTATTCATTATCATTGTGGAGCTGTTGTAGCACGTAGGTAAAACCTTTTCTCTGTTCACGTATTGTTAGCTGCTATGTCAGCTTACTCGTTTTTCTTGGTGACTGAAGGCTCTCCTGATTAGGTGTACTTAACTTTTTGAGGTAAGAAAGAGCCATGTACTATCAAGCTTAACTGACAGTGCCACTTCACCCTTGTGCAAGGAATAACTTTGGCAGGGCTTGCTAGCTGGTCAGTCTGGGGCTTTTAGACAAATTTTATACAAACTCTTCACACTGTCTGGTGTCAGGACCCAAGGGAATGGCATGAGGCTGAGTCAGGGGAGTTTAGACTGGATATCAGGAAGAGGTTCTTCACCTTGAAGGTGGTTGAGCACTGGAACAGGCTCCTCAGGGTGGTGGTCACAGCACCAAGCCTGTTTTGAGTTCCGGAAGTGTTTGGACAATATTTTTAGGCACATGGTGTGACTCTTGGAGCGTCCTGCATAGGATTGTCTTATCCTGATAGGTCTGTTCTAGCTTGGCATATTCTATGATGCAGTGATGTTGGAGTGGAGCAGTTGTTCCAGTTTGAAGGGATTGACAGGGCCTCAACTGACCACAGTGGAGTTACTCTGTCTGTTGTTTATAGTGGAAGAGGACTGACTGTGAACTCCAGTGTGTGAAAGAACACAGCCTGTAGGTGAACCTCAGAGGGCAGCTTTGCATTGCTCTAGAGTTTCCTTTTGTAGCACAGAGCACTAAAGTCTCCTGAAAGGATGAAATGAAAGTGCTAGAGAAAAACTGCACTGGGTGATGAAAGTGACTTTTTTCTAAATGTATTTTGTGTTGAAAACGATAAATATTTTAAATTTGAAACTGTCACTGCAAGTCACCTTTCACTTTGTAAAAGAAATTGCAGCACTCATGAAATTTGTAATACTCGGTGGACTGGTACATTCAGTTTCTAGTTAACATAATTTGTTAACGTTACTGATTCCATGCATTGGAATCATGTGAAGAAGCAGTTTAAATCTTTGAACCTACTCAAGTATGTTTCACTCCATGCATGCACACCCTGTAGTGTTGCACTTTGCAAGATTGACACGTATGGGTTCCGTTGGCACGTGAACAGCAGGAAAAGCAGTGAAGTGTTGTATATGCTTGCTCTTTGGGAAGTAGAAGAAGTACAAGCAATGGTTGAAAGCAGCTGTAAATCAGGCTGGTTTAGTGGGTGCTACTGTTATCATCTGTTTCAGTCTAGTCTTCTGATAAGGCTATCATCTAAAAATAAATTAAATGGCAAAAGCTGTTCTTGCCTCTTACTCTTTCTGCTTAGCACAGAATCTGTTAGCAGGATCAACAAAGCAGTTTTAAGTAAATCCCGTGAGATCTCGTCTTTGTGAAGAACTGATAGATTTCATGCATTACTCATGTTGGAATTTGTGTTTCAGCTCTCAGGAGCTCTGTAATATATAAATGTCTTGGATTTCTTGGATTAGAATGAACCTACTTGCTGTAGGAGAAAACAGTAAAACATATATACGTTTTTATTTCTTGATGGAATGTTTTTATTGAAGCATTTTTATAGGGAAATATTTGAGTTGAAAATCTAAATAAGCATAGTCATAAATTTTTTTCTCATTCCCCTTTTTTCTGTCATCTTGGTTTCCTTTCACTTCTAGTGTTACTCTTCCTACTTAGGTGAAAGGAAGTAAAGATCATCAGCTTCTTGTCCAAAAGAAATCTATGAAATAATTAACTTTTTTGTTAATTATCATTCCGTGGCCAAACCCAGTATATTTAGGTATTTTTTCCAGTTTTCTCACAAACTAGGCTTCTGGAATGAACTATAACTTAAAATTCATCTGTGTCATGGTGTCCAGCAATCAAATGTATTTTCCAAGATGCTGACAGAACAGCCCAAAAGAAATCACCACAGCTTAGTTTCCTTTTAATATGAAAAACAGCTTGTTAGTCCTGAGCCCGAGCTTGACTATACTTCTTGAGTGTGCTCGGTCACAGTTACAGTGGGGTTGAAATTTCTGGTTTATTTGAATTTTATTTGACTATATATGAAATACATCTGTCCTTGCATGTCTTTATAATTTGCTTAAGCTTTCCTTTAAACATTGGATTTAAGAGCAAATACATTGTTAGTATTACTGTATCACTGAGTGCTTTGCAGGTCTTTTAATGAAAGTATGTAAAATTCAGCTGCCAAGTCTGGAGAAGAATTGCTCTTCAAATGATTGTGCTGTTTAGCATTTGTCTTTAAAAAAAAATCTCTGACAATGTGATTGAAGTAAACTAACAAAAGATAGTATACTAAGAATTGGATCTGTTTACTATCTTAATTTACAAACATTATAAACACTAGGAAAGGAGTCCCACAGTGTGTTCCTATGCTGCTATTTTCACTGATCAAAAGCTCATCTCAGTGTGAGATGTGTATTTATTACTTAATTTGATAAATTGAACTGTAGTGTTTAGTTTATGAAAGTGAGGTTTTTGTTTGATCAGACATGCTCATTTTTCTTTTGCTGAGCATGTTTACCCTTTCAGCACCATTGTTTTTTATTACAACACAATAGACATGAAATAAGCCTCCATTTTTATCATGTTTAATTTTCCCGTTTTAAAAAGGGCATCTTTAAAAAGTTAAAATCTTCATTTATATTAATAATCTTCTAAAAGCTGGAAATGTATCACGCTGAAAAATGCAGTGTGGTAAGGGCATGACAGATTTTAATTATTTCTGATATTTCTCCACTGTCATTTTTAACAGACTTGTGCAGTTTCAGTAGTTGAGCTGAATAGTACTGTGCAGGCCTCTTCTCTGCTCTTTGGCCAGCACCTTTCCCTGCTCCTGTCAGGTTAATAGGCAGATGCTACTTCCCTCTTGGCCCACAAGTATTTAGTGGGTATTTGTTGGATACCCATTTATGTTCCTAATCACTGCTAGATGTGTGTCATAGAAATCCTGCTGTTGCTGGCAGGTGCAAGACTCGTTTTCCTTTGTGGATTACTTCAGGTTATTATGTTACCACAATTTTGATTTCTTTTTTTTTAGTTGACTTTCTAGCTGCTGCAATCCCATATCCACCAGAGAAAAGCATGTTTTTCTAGCCTCTTAAAGGACTATAGCCATTTAAAAAGCAGTTTCTGTGAAATTCAAGATTTTTAGCTATATATAATCATTATAATGATTCAAAATTCAACGTAATTCATTAACAGTTTGCCACAAACAATTCTTTTTAAGTCTTGGAAAATTTTTTTTCGAGAAAAAACCCATTTTTTTCTAATAGTGGGGTGCTATCAGCAGGCAGTACTTGTTATGCAGTAAGTTTGCCACATACCTAATTTCTCTGACTGTAAATTCAAAAAGAGGCTCATGGGCCATTTTGGAAGGTTAGTGTCAAGTGGATTGTGATTTGATTATATTGTGTTGTATTATCTGTGCTCTGTTGCTGAAATGGTCAGGAGCATTCTCCAGCAACTGATATGAAAAATATTGATAGAAATTAAATTGCTAAGAAATTTTCAGGCTTTAATCCCTTAATAAAGGTGCAAATGAAAGTGTAGTTAAGTCTGCACTAGATAAAGAGAATAGAAAACTATTTTCTAAGAGAGAATTGGGAAAATTAGTTTAGAAACACAGAAACTTCATATTGTGAATGAAAGGATACAAGACAACTACAGGCGATTAAAATCAACTCACTTGGCTGTTAGAGGTCTTATCTCGTTTCAGGGTGCATAAAGGTGCAGATTTCAAAATGTGACTATACCTGCATATCTATTAGTTATTAGGTTGCTTTAAGAAAAGACTTTTCTTCTAGTCAATGTATTGTAATCTTGAAAGTGGCTTACGGCTTATCAGCCCATTTATTATAGAAGTGTCCACATGGGGGTGCTGAAATCTGTGTAGAGCTAGTCTAAATATTTCATAAATAAAATGAAATTGTAAGGAAATGGAGAAATAGATTAAGTTAGAAAATACATTTAGAATAACAGTGTACCATTATGAACAGGAAAAGCTGTAAGATAGAAGCTTTTCTAGCTTCTACCAGGAAGCAATTTTCTTGTTCCTTTTACTGGTTCCCTGTTTTCAAAAAATTCATATTGACTACGTAGTTCTCTCTTGAATTAATTTTTTTTTTTCGGTAGGACTATGTGGTTAGCTTTCTTCTGGTTTCCCCTGTAGAAGAGATGTAATGAGAACCATTGCTTCACAGGAATGCTCTTAAGTAATAACAAAGTCTTGATTTCCAGCTCCTTGTTAAGTAGGGGAAAGAGCCTGGATGTGTAATGGAATGGAAATGAATGGAATGATTTTCTGTTTTGGAGATCTCACTAATAAGATGATCAAATCATAACTCAAAATGCACTGTTAAAATTGCTTTGTCAGATTGCATGGCCTTTAGAAAAGAATAATACTTCCTTTGGTTTTGGGGAATAGCGTTCAGAAAAGTACAGCTTTTAGGATTTAATCATGTTCATGCTTGTGCAGCATCCTGACTCTTTTGAACCCTTTGTGGCATTCTGAATTTTCAAGTAGTCAAAGGCTGTGTTTTGGTGTCTTTTATCTGATTGTGGCCTCCTTCATGTAGTTGCATATAAATTGGTAGATGTATGTTTTGTCTCTAAAGGTGCTATGCAGAACAATGTGGGGAGGTGTACAAATGCTCATGCTTTTTTTTTTTATGTATGAAATCGTGAACTCTTGGAGTCTTGTTTATGACTAGAAACTGAAAATTTACTTCTTTTTAAATTAATTATCTTTTCAGTCTGGCATGGGAGCGGTTTCTGTTTTATGAGTGAAGGTTTGATTGCATTCTGGTGGAAGTCTGATGGTTAGAATATGTCTGTATTGCCTTTTCTGCCTCAAAGAGCAGCAAATTTTGAGATTCTTAGTTCTATTTGTTAGTAGCTGCACTTGGGAGAGATTTTTCTCAGTATTTCAATAAACACACTGCTGGATGTTTTCTGATTGTCTTCAGCTGGATGGCTAGCTTTGGATAAAGGGTTAGAGAGCTGCAATGTACTTTGATTTAGGAAATACGTCACTTAGAGTACTTCAGGGAAACCAGTGAGCAGCATATGAAGAACCCACCATTGCTGAAACATTCACTACTTTAAGGTTTTTACATTCTGAATTGTTCGTCAGATTATGGAGGTTTTATGTTTTTGTTTCTCATGTCAAAATACTTGTTTAGGTTTTTTTTTTCTTGCAGGATAACAAAAAATTTGTCTAGAATGCTTTCTGATTATCAGTGAGGCTCAAAAAAAATACGTGCTATGTGACAATATTCTTCAATTCACTTGAGAAAATTAGGCTTGGTAACTGTAGAAGTTTTAAGGAAAACAGACTGTGTATAGTAATTGTGCTCTGTATTTTGAATGAGGCTTGTATATGTTCTTTTGAGTAATTTCTGTGATTTATTTTAACTGTACAATTAACCAATCTGATCAGAACAGGCTCAGTTGCCATTTAAAAGTGAAGTCATACAGGAAACATAATACAGTATCGAAGTATATGATGGGAAAAATGTTTGGCTGGGCCTCTAAGTTGTGTTAAGGGGTATCAGATAAAGACTTAACTATTATTTTTGTTCTGTTGCAGGGATTTCTCCAAAGTTAATATCCTGGTACCTGGTGCTGGGCTAGGTAGATTGGCGTGGGAAATAGCTATGCTCGGTTATGCTTGCCAAGGAAATGAATGGAGCCTCTTTATGCTCTTTTCTTCTAACTTTGTACTCAACAGGTATATAGCTTATGTTTTACTTGCTGAATAAAACCTAGAGAGGCAAAATTATAAACAATAGAAGTCTGAATATGTACGTCTCACAAGAATAGATTTATAAGTCGTAATACAAGACACACATGCTCACTTTTTAGAATGCTTTAAGGAAAAAATCTTAGGGATAAATGGGGAAGGAAGTATTGTATTTGAGTCATTAAAATTACAGAAGCATGGCTTTCAAGTTGTGAGATTTAAAGTCTAAATTGTACAACAGATTTACGGTATTATTTTAATTAGGATTTATGATTTATTTCACATCTGTTTCTGTAAAATGGACACGTGTCTTACTATTACTGAATATGGGCTAGTAAACATGGCCATTTAGTGGTGGTGATTATTAACAGAGGATACCTATTAACAAAAAAGTATTATATTCCATGCTAAAATTATAGGCATTGTTTTGACACGAAAAACAATCATTGAAGCATGCTGAGCAAGTGGCTAGAATAAGAGTTAAGAGTTCCACAATTATGCTCAGATGGTAAATTTAAATGTAGTAAATTTCATGTTAGAGGTTTTACTTAAAATGACATTTCTGTATTTGGTATTCNAGGTGGGCAGGTATTTAAAGAGGTCTGGGGGGTTGTTTTTTGGGGGGGGGAGTTAGTGCCAAGTTTGCAGAGGAAGAATTTGACAGTTCATTCCTCAGTCTGAAATGATACACCTTTGCTGAAAATGCCTAAACTATTGGCTTTTTTTCTGTGTTACCATAATGTTTTGGAGACCTGTTTATAGACTGTCTGCAGTGCACTGTGATGATCTTGTATCTCTTACAGCTTACTGTTCAAAAACAAAAGGGCGGAAGCACTGAATGATGCCTACTGCATATCTGCATATAGCAGTAGTGGTCAGTGTGATGACAAAAGATGTTTACTGGAGGTTCATTTGTTCTTTTTTTCCTACACTATTCTCAAGTGACTCATTTGGTGGTGAAATGGTGTATTACAATTGATCTGACTGATGTTTTGCAGCTACTAAAAGGAAGCCACATTCCTCTCACGTTTGGAACTTCAAAGCAGCATAAAAGCATTCATTTCCCATCTTTGGGAGCACAGGTCAGCTGTCACAGAGGTTGGTTAACTTCACCCCTACCCTCTGATGACATGCTTCCTTAAATAAAGAGTCTTTGGCCTGTGTGTGAAACTATCCTAAAGATTCATGCTTTGCTAACTGTAGCAATTTTAGCATCTAATGCTCAGGTGGCGTTTCCTGTTTATGTAGGATATTTAGCAAAGAGGTGTATATGCATTTAATTTGCTAACATTATGAGATTTTGAGTATTGCGCAACTGCTGTAATCTTCATCTTTGCTGGACAAGTTACCAGCTATATTCACGTGTTAGCATGGAACAGAATACTGCTAGCATGACTCTGAGCAGCAGTCAATTTAGTTGCAGTCCAAGCATTCCTTTCTGCCAGATGAAATTCTGGGCTTGATGTGTCTGTTATGAAGGCTTTAGGGACTTGAAGATTCTTTCAGTTTAGTCTTAAGTGGCTGTGCACAGTTAGCCTTCTGAAATGCACATTTGCTTTTTTGAAACTGGACGAAACAGCCATGATCAATATAAGCTGAAGATAATACCTAAATAGTGGTCAGAAAAAGGAATTTAGCAAATTAGTTTTTAACTACAGTCTCAATGTAATTTATACTTGGTTTTAGTTGATAAAAGCATTTTGCTCACATGTGCTTACAGTTTTACAGCTTACAGCTTTACCTTCTTTCTCTGATGGTGATTTATATTTAGGACGACAAAGTACTGTTTTGAATGTCAAGCGTTGCTACAGTAGGCTCCTAAATGCGGTACAGTGGCTTAATACTTCCATGTGCAAGGTGGTATTTGCTGATTTTCACGCATTTTGAAAAAACCTTTCATATCTCTGAAATTGTGAACTTTTGTTACAGTGGATAAAGTTGTATGGTATGGTACGTAGAGTGTGTGTCATGGTGTAACTGTGGTCACTGTAAATATCTGAAATTATTTAGAGTTTGTTACTTTGTTTAGGAAACTAATTTGAGAATAAAGTGACCCTGGACTAGTAAAGCTGCAGTGGGTCCCAGGCTGCTTCAGTCCTAGTATGGGAAATTCTACTTTCCCTTGTATGCATAAGGTTCTTACATGGTGTATTTTTCTTCTTTACTTTCTGGAAAGAATATAATTTTAGATAACTCTTGACAATTGGAGAAGACTACTAGTTGTGTTTGTTGCATGCCCATGAATACCTTAGGATGAAAACAGTTACTTTTTATCTGTAAACCAGTGGTCAGAAGTGAGATTTGACCTACCCATTTTTTCCAAAACTGTCTTTTCAGCTGGATGTTAAACAGTGCATATCCTGCCCCTATGGAAAACAGTGAAGTGTGTCACACTTAAATATGTTAGATTTTTATAACAGAAGGTATATTACACATCTTTTGTTGTAAGAATGGAATTGCCAAGGACTGGAGTACTTGGTTTGGAAGTAAAAATTCTCTAAACTGGAAATACAGGTTTTCAAGCTTGTATATGAAAAGGGGTTGCTATTTTCTATGAAACTGGAACGGTTTCAAAGTCTCTGTGAACATGAACTCCTTTCTAATTTTTTTTTTTTTGCTGTTGTAGTGGTTAGGGGGCTTTCTTGTTACTTGGTTTTGGGTTTGCTTTTTTTTAACCAACTGCATGTGTCTGATATATGTGAAGAAAGTTGTTGAACACTGTATAGTGCTGCTCAAGTAGAAGTTTTAGTTTTTAACTGATAAAATGAAATAGATATATGACATGTAGAAGGTAAAAAATATTATTTCAAAGACTTTATCACAAATA
>VXAZ01002620.1:1342132-1371309 GCA_013399875.1 Gymnorhina tibicen | reverse complement strand
GAGCGGGAGCCGCCAGCGGTGCGCGCAGAGCCGGAGCCGGGGCAGCCGCTGCCGCCCGCGCTGCCCCCCGCCTCGCCGCCCTGCCCTGCCCGCCGTTCCCCTCCTCCGTCCCGCCCAAGCCATGAACTTTGGCCGCGGTCCCTCGGTGGTGTTGAACGTCGGGGGCACCCGGTACTCCTTCTCCCGGGAGGTGCTGAAGGATTTCCCGCTGCGCCGGGTGAGCCGCCTGCACGGCTGCCTCTCGGAGCAGGACGTTCTGGAGGTGTGCGACGACTACGACCGAGAGCGGAACGAGTACTTCTTCGACCGGCACGCGGAGGCCTTCGGCTTCATCATGCTGTACGTCCGGCACGGCCACCTGCGCTTCGTGCCGCACATGTGCGAGCTCTCCTTCTACAACGAGATGATCTACTGGGGGCTGGAGGGCTCCCACCTCGACTACTGCTGCCAGCGCCGCCTCGACGACCGCATGTCCGAGACGTGCACCTACTACGCGGCGGAGGAGCCGAATGGCGGCCCCGAGGGCAAGGGCCGGCGGCCACCGGGAGCCGAGGGCGGGAAGTGGCTCGAGAGGATGAGGAGGACTTTTGAGGAGCCCACGTCTTCCGTGGCCGCCCAGGTCCTGGCCACCGTCTCCATCCTCTTCGTCATTGTGTCCATGGTGGTGCTGTGCGCCAGCACCCTGCCCGAGTGGCGGGCGCCGGAGAATCGCAGCGTGGAGGAGCAGAGCAGGTACACAGCAGAGTCAGTGAGGGAGCCCTCAGGGTAGGAGGATCCTTTATTTTCCCGCTGTCCGGTCCCCGTGTGTCCCGTCCAGTGTGTCCTTCCTGCTCCTTGTCTTGACGGTCCGTGGCTGTAGCCGCCGCCGGCGGAGATCGTCTGCGCGCCTTGAAACCCCGGCCCCAAGCTGGGGGCCGGGGAGGGATGTCGGGGTGTCGGGGGAGTGGCGCTGCTCCGCATCTCCGGCTCCCACCGGGCTCTGCCGGGCACCCATGGCCCCGAGCGCAGGGGCCGGGCGGGGGACGCCCGGAGCGGCCGCGTTTCAGGCGGGCCGGGGCCGGCGGCAGGCTCGGGTCTGGGCGGGCTGGCACGGAGCGGGGCCATCGGGATACGGCTCATCTTCGCAGTGAGGGTGCCTCCCTTCGTGCAGGATATTGGAGTTCTTACTGCCTTCTTTAAGGAGACACGGGACCACATAGAGAACTTCAGACACTCGGAAAATCAATTTAGGCCTTACTATTGTGGAAAAAAAAGGAAAATAACCCCCCAAAAGAATGCAATTCCCTTGCCTTTTCCTTTGGAAAAAGACCAATCCTGTAAGTACTCTGCATGTATTCGTACAGGTCCTTCTGCTGGAGCAGATCCAGTGCCTGTTACGATTCTGCTCTGGTAAAATCTTGTATGTGGGAACAGCCTTACCCTCCCTCCTCCCTTTGCATCTCAGATTCTCTATGTGGAGAACATAGGAGATGATCAAACTGCACATCGAGCTCTTGCAAATGCATCATTCAAGCACCCCAGTGTATGAATGTAACATATGTTTACATTTCCTTTAATTTCCTTTAAGCATAATAAACATTGCAAAACAGTTGCAGAAAACAGGGCACGGGGTATAAGGCTCAATCCTGAGCCTAACTAGTAGGAACAAACCCTTTTCCACTTCTTGTGACCTCATATTAGGGTTATATTGATGCAACTCTTGCACTCACTCTTCTGTTCCCTCTCTCTCCTTCCTCCTCCCTGTTCCCTAGAGAACAAAATTGAGACCAGTCTGGTAGAATTTCTCCCATAAATAAGACTGACATATAAAGAAAGAAGTAAACATTTCTGGTATTTGCTAGCTTCTCCCTTCTTTTAAAACAGACGAGATATTCAACAAAAAGTTTTTAGCTTCTGCTCTGCTAAAAGGGCACTACAGTGAAATTGCAGCCTTGTCATTATGAAATCATCATCTTTTACCATAGAGTTAATTGGAATGTGATATATTATATCTTAGTAGCCAGATTAATTCCTTGGAAAGTATTTTCATAGTTTCCATTAGCTTAATGGAAAACTGCACCTGTATTTCTCATTGTAGTTGAGCCAAAGAATTAATTGTATGAACAAAAAGAAAGCAGATGCAGTTTGAGAAGCTGTTGATTCCTGATTCAGATATGTCAAAAGAAGGTCCTAGAGGTTCCTTCAGTTAAAAAGCCTTACTTAAGCTTTGCAAGGTTATTTCAAAGAGTAGATGCTGTGGGTGACCTCTTTGTACAGCAGCAAATTGCTGAGATACTCCCAAGAGGCACGGGAAAATAGACGCAACACTACATAGCATTAACCACATCAGTCATGTTTTGGTTCACATCTTCATGGTGTGGGAATCAACAAGAAGTTTTCTCTTACTGAAAGAGTTCAGCTTGCATTCAGCCGTGGCATAGGATGTGTAATTTTCCTTTCATAGTGCCTTTGTCTTGAAGATCATAGTTTTACTCTTGTGAACATTTGCAGATTGTATAACAAGTGTTAGAAGGATAAGGTCCTAAGTACTTGTAAGGTGCAGTATAGCCAAAAGTTCCCAGGGCAAGTGAAGGCTGCTTTTAGAACCCGAAGGACAACTACCAAGGATGGGGTGAATTTCTTCTATGTACCTGCTATAGTACTCCATATTACTGCAACAAAAAAAAATAGAGATAACTAAAAGTAGCAGCTGGAAAGTTTCTACCCATCTCACAAGTCTGTCACATATAAGCACCAGTACAGACTGGGTCATTTAACCCACGCACTCTGACTGCACAGGAACTGATCCCAATCTGATGGCAAACACATGGAAAACAGACACAAATGTGTGCCTCTCTATCCACAGGTGACCACCAAGGTGGAGCCACTCCTCTCTTTTTTGCACATGCTGCATCATTGCTAAAAAGCCTGTTATAGCTGGAAAAGACAGTGTGTTAGCTACAGTTGCTTTTAAGTGAGCGGTCCAGTTTAGTTATCACTACTTACACGTGCCATAGGATTGGATCTAACATGTCCAGTTGTCATCTGACTTTATTTTCCTTTATGTGTTTATGATTTCTTTTTTTTTGGTAGTTATTTCATTTAAAACTAGTTGGGTTTGCAAAACCTAAGTAGCTAAGTGGCTTATTTGAAAGCCACTGACCACAGAAATCCCATGGAAGTTTCTGGGACTGCATACTCTGGCAATACAGTCCCTCTTAGGTGAGGAGGCTTTTAAAAGTCTGTCCACTTGTTTCTGATACATTTAAAAGTTTGAAACCAAATTCTGTCTTTTGTTTATTAAACAAATGTTCCTCATCAAAATAAAGAAATTCTATCTAACATAGCAATACAAAAATTTAAATTTTTTTCCCAAGAGAAATTGTTACATTAATGCTGTACACAAGTGAGTTTTGACTCGCATGGCACTGTAATTACTAGTATGAAGATTGTATGTTATTCCAAAAACGTATTTTGAGAAGTTTTAGGAGTGAAAATTGAATGGGCTAATCTAGAAATCCTTAGGCTGTAGATTTGGATGTAATCGGTTATTCAGCTCAACATAAGTCACGGAGGTGAGGTGAGAGCCACCTCACAAAACCCAGCAACTCTATTTTCAGTCTCTCACAATAAGCCCCCCTGCCCTTGCCTCAGTATGTTATGTCAGAAAGGTGCCACATGGATATTTCTGTGGCTGACTCCCATGGTAACCATTCCCAGAACTGCTTTGGACAGCTGTAGTGAAAGCAGCTGACCAGCAGTGTGTCTCCAGCTTACCTGGACATCATCTCAGCAGCTGAGGGGGTCACTAACTGGCATTTACAAAATCAGCCTCTTCAATGAGGTTTGCAGTGAGGCTTACTGGGGCTGCCAGCTAACACCAGCTGTGTTTGTTTTTCTTGTATGAACACCTCTTCAGCAGAACAGGAATTGAGTCCACCAAACTTTTCTCAGAAACCATTATGTTGTTATGCCTTTTCATGGTGACCATGCTCTCAAAGGGTGAACCAGCCTATGTCTATTTCTGATCCTTTGGGATAACACCCTTTGGAGGGCAACAGAGAACTCCACAATCAAGCTTTTTTCAAGGTGAGAGGGATGGGAAATCTGACCTCGGAATTTCACAGATACTACAGACACTGAAATATAATTCCCTGATTGCAGAGGGATTGCCTTTCCCAGGCCTGTTCTCAGGATGAGGGATGAGCTATTAAATTTATTTCATTTGAAGATTTTTGCTCCCTTCCCTGCCTTGGCAAGTTCCACTTATCAGAGCGAAAGATTTGCATTAGATTTGCAGAGTTTAGGAGCAGACAGCAGGAATGCCTTCTGTTGCTTCTGGCAATTTCAAGTCATCTTTGCTGTCCTCTGAACTGTGCCAACAGATGCATACTGTGAGTTTCTGCTCAGGGACCTGTCCGTACACTGATTGGGAGCGTAATCTTCTAGGGAGAGCTTCTCAAGCCTGTAATAGGAAATCATTTGAAGCTGCTTGACCTACTGCCAGCACAGTTCTATCTACCTGCCTTACAACTGTTTTTCTAATGCTAAATACGAGTAGCTTGTTAGCACTAAGAAGAGATGGTTCTCCCCTTTCCACTTAATAATCATGGTTAGGTTTGTACTGAAATAATCACTGACTTATCAAGTCTACATGATTGCTGTGTTCTTAAGCAAAAGCAAATAAACACAGTAGTTTCTCCAAACAGCATCTCTCATCAGGTGCCAGTAGGCTTCATTTAATCTCTGCAAAATATCAGCCTAAAAAATTGCATTTGAATTTTAGACATACAAAAATTATTATTCCTTTATAGTGGTGGAATTTCAGAACACCTGAATGTTCATGTTCAACATCTCTTCAAAAAACAGTAGGAACTCCTTTCCTGGACAAGATCTAACTTGAATACCACATTTTTGCTAGGTTAAAACAGTGGGCTGAAGGTAAAAAATGGAACTACAGACCTAGGTTAAAAACACAGACATGGATGCTATTGAATTTACCAGCTCTTTGAAAAATAGAGGTGAAATAAAGAACAGATGTATATCACTGCCTGAGCACAGCAGAGCTTCAAACTCACCAAGACTAGGTGCCAGTCGTGTTCAACATATATGGAAAAGATCCTGAGGATCTCAGGGCTCGAGATGTTCGTATCCAGGTCTCCCCTTCAGCTGTGAAAGAGATTCGCCCCTTCCCTGAGGAGTGCTGGGTCATTACAGCCTCCCACACAAAGCACCAGAGTTTAATGCATGACAGCATATGATTTCTACCAAAGCAGGGACAGAATGGAAAAAAAGCCAACAGGGTCTGTAATTCAGGCAAACTAGCTGTTCTGTGGCCTTTACTCCACAGTTTGTAGTGAGAAGGAAGCCCTTGATTTCTAAAGGATTAAAAAACCCCGAACATTTGCTGAAATCACTTAGGAGCCTTCCTGAGCAGGAATTTGATCATTCTGGGTACTGCTTGGACATTTTTCAGGTTTAATGTGCTTTACATGGAAATAGGCTTTAGCGACAATTTAACAAATCAGTGCTGACAGACTTTAATCTTTAATCCTGTCATATACTGTCTTTAATCATATCATCTGTTTTCCTCATGTGTCCTGTTGCTGTGTATGTTTTATTTACAAGCTTAATAGATAATAGTGCCACTAAGGAATATTTTGGCTCGATTTCAACCAGCTCACCAGGGGTTATTGAAAGTATACGAATTGGTAAGCTGAGGAAAAGAATATTGCTAAGTTGAAACAATTCTAAGATAGTTACAACATGGGGGTTTTTTTAGTAATAACAAACTAATCTTGTTAGTGGTTGAAAAAAGTTATTTCTGAAGTGGTTTAACTCATTGTACATAAAGTAGCTTATTTTGAAAGAAAGTTATCATAGGGTACAGAAAAGTGAGCAGTGATGGGATTACAGCAGGAACAAGGCTTGCAAAGGCTTGATTTTCCATTTATGGACAAAACTCATTAGAGCAATCTTGAAAGACGGTCAAGTACCAAGCGGCTTAAAATTTTAGGAGGAAAACCCTCTTTCATGTGCTTAGGTCTGGGACAATGAACAGTAAGTTTGAGCAGAAATAGCCTGTAACTGAATAAAAATTAGGACTTAATATTTTCTCTGATTATTTATAAAATTTGTGGGGAATCTTCAAGGAAACACTTCTTTTTAACTTTCTTTTTAACTACCCCTCTCCTTTTTGGATACTGGCTATTTTAAAACTGAAAAAACCCAACTAACCAAAAACTGTGATGGAAGTTTATAAAATAGGTACTATATTTTTACCAAAAAAAGTCCATATTTAATTATATAGTTATAGATTTTAATACAGCATTATTCCAAACATAGGCAATAAAAGCAATCTGTTCTGTGAATATGCAGAAAATATTTTAAGAATTGATTATGAACAATACATATACTTTAGTCTTCTGAGTACATGCTTTTTCTTTGGCTTTAACTTCATATTCTGTTAAGTTCTCTTAAGGATTACTGTTAAAATGGCTTTCCTTATTAGATGTTATTTATCCACTAATAACGTTAACTATAAAGATAAGTCAGTGCAAGGAGAGGGAGACTTGATCTGAAAGTGGAAATGTAGATGTAGCACTCCAGATTTCCCAACATGCCAGAGGTTTCTAGCATTTCTCACCAAAGGACTCATTTTTGTGTGATTCACCAGTACTGCCAAAATCCATCTACACAGGCAAAAAAGGAGTGACAAGAGAGGAAAAATGAAAAATGTTTCACTGATGGCTGAAAAGTAAGTAGAGGAAGGAAAAAAATAAGGGACACCCTTCTTCATTATCTTCTTCCCAGCCAGGAGAAAGAAGGATGGATGCAAAATGGGGAAATGGCAGTGCAAGTTATAACGGAGTGGCATTAACGTATCCCCCACTGCCTTGATCTTGCTTTGTCATTTTTGCATCAGTGATGTTCCTTAGCTCACTTCAAATCTGTTCTACAATAAAAAACTTCTTCAGTCCTCCCTACTGAGGTATAACTGATTTACAGTATTTCTTCCCAGGAACTGCCAGAATAAAACTATGGATTGATCATATTTCATGGACTTTCAGTACTTTTTGTACAACTATTCCCCAAAGTTATGTGACCACTGAATCAATGTTGATTCATAAAGAAAATCTCTATTGTATCACAATGGTAAGATCCTAAATTCCTTAAAGCTCAACCCAGAGATAACCTGTCTAAGGGGTAACAAAATGGAGGAGTCATGTCTCTGACATTATCAGGGCACCAGGAGGAAATCCTGAATGAAAAAAGCTTTAAATTGTACAATTACAAACTTCTTTTTCATTTAAATCCTTCATGTCATAGGATACAGACAACACTACCAGAGAAATCTCATAAAATGTAGAGAAATAGTCTGTTGGAATTGTTGAATATTCCTGGCTGCAGCTTTCTATCCAGATACAATTTTTCTTCTAATCATTGCATGAGATCTCAACTAGCCAACATATAAGTACATTTAGATGTCATCAGTTTGTCCATTACCATGATATTGCTGTTTGATTTTACTGGGGAAAGTCTTAAGTATTTCCCCATTATATGTAAAAAGGATTTAAGTAAACTTACCCATTAAACTTTTTTTCTTGATTTTTTTTTCAAACTTAAAAGAAGATTTCAAAAGCTTAATTTTTTAAGAGAACACCTAATTGTTAAGAGCAAACTGAATTTCAAAGGTCTTTCCATCAAAAAGTGCTAACATGAGTTAGTCTTCTACAAGCCCTTTATGAAGAAAGACCACCTGCTTACAGAACTTTCATTGTTATTCATGAAAAAAGAAAAACATGTTCCAATTTTATGTGAATAAATATTTAAGTAATTAATGTTCATTTAAATTTATAAATTTGGCTAAAATTGCAATGTACCTTATGACTTTACATCAAGTGACTGTTACTGTTTCTTCCAATTTTAGCTTAAAACTAAAGAGAATTAATTAAAAAAATTAAATTAATAAAACATAAATAAAATTTTAATGTGTAAAACTTCTATGAAAAAGTTAGTTTATAGAGTCTATAATTACATCAGTTAATTAAGAGAAGAATACTGTCTTTCTAGCAGGCCACTGTCTTAATAAGAACAATAGATTTCAGAACTGGTAAAAAATTATGCGGATGTGTTAGGGAAGAAAAATTTTAGGTTTGAAATGACAGTTGGATTATCACTTGCAAATCAAAATGTTTCAACACACACTACCTTGTTAGAGTCCTTGCAATAGTGAAAAAGCTCTGGTTGTATTTTCTGGCAGTATTTTTGAATCTCTGATCTCACAGCACTTTGGTTTCAGAGCTGTTGGTATCAGAAGGCATCAGTGATGGGCTTTTTCTTTGCTCAAACTGTTGGTGAAAAAGATAAATGGAGGAACAAGGGAAAGATTAGCTTCCACGCCCTCATGTATTAAAAAAGTGAGCACAGTCGGAAATCTGAGGGAGATTTGTGACCACATGCACATGTTACTAAATAATCTTTGAGCAACATTTTTATATTCTGTTTCTACCTTGCAGTTAAAACTTGAGATATTCTCAAGCCTTATTTAATAACTGGGACATGGAAATATTTAAGAGCATACTGAAATCCCCTTCCAGGATTTCTTCTGCATTTGGCAAGAAGATGATGTTGCCTATTACCTTAACACTTGGTTACCTTGACTTTTTTGCTGCAATATAGTTTAGGTGGAGTTACATTTAAAGCAAAAGAAAAAATTCAGTAATGCAGCGCATAGTGGTAAATGGGAGAACGCAAGCTTAGTACTTTATGTATACAATAATGAAAAATAAAATACATCTGTATTTAGTGGTAGTACCTATATAGTTCTGAATATGGTTCTAGGTTAGACCCTGTTGGGGATGCAGATCAGATAGACTGGTTTAGGTTGGTTCTAAAAGAGCTAATTTGCATGAATTATCCAATGCAAATACTTATTTCTGCCTCCTCCATCTGCACTTCCATTTTAGTTTAGCAGTTCTATACATTGCAGCTCATAACTGGACAGTTCACTGATCTACAACCCTTGGCATTCCCAAGTGGATCAGGCCTCACAGACTTAAAAAAAAAATTTTTTTTAAATCCCCCAAACAATGAACAAAAAAACCACCACCCAAACCCAGCTGTTCTAGATCAGGTTACACATTGGCATTGGTGTCCTACCATTTCATGTAGGGCTCCAGTTTTAGTAGACATATTTGCCCAGTACTATGACTAGTAGCAATCCATAATTCAAAGAAGATGATCAGTGAGTGAGGTTTTAGCAATTATCAGTTTATACTCTCACTAGACCCTCAGGTTAATTGCTGAAATCCAGTGCCATGTGCAGGATAAGGATGGCATGGCTTTCTGTTTGTTGTCTGTGAAAGTCTAAGTGTCACTTTGGTAAAATCTGTGAACAAACCAAACATCCCCTGAAGCCTTTGCACAGAGCATAAATACTGTCTTTGTTTCTTTTGGCAGGATAATTGAAGCTATCTGCATAGGCTGGTTCACTGCAGAATGCATTGTGAGGTTCATCGTCTCCAAAAACAAGTGTGAGTTTGTCAGAAGACCTCTCAACATCATTGATTTGCTGGCAATCACTCCTTACTACATTTCTGTTCTAATGACAGTTTTCACAGGGGAAAATTCACAGCTTCAGAGGGCTGGAGTCACCTTGAGGGTCTTAAGAATGATGAGAATTTTTTGGGTGATTAAACTGGCCCGTCATTTCATTGGCCTTCAAACACTTGGTCTGACTCTGAAGCGTTGTTACAGAGAGATGGTGATGCTACTTGTCTTTATCTGTGTTGCTATGGCAATTTTCAGTGCACTTTCACAGCTTCTTGAAAATGGGCTGGACTTGGGAACAAAGAATAAGGATTATGCCAGTATTCCTGCTGCTTGTTGGTGGGTGATCATCTCGATGACCACAGTTGGTTACGGTGACATGTGTCCCATCACCGTACCAGGAAGGATTCTTGGAGGAATTTGTGTGGTTAGTGGCATCGTTTTATTAGCCCTGCCGATCACTTTCATTTATCACAGCTTTGTGCAATGCTACCATGAGCTCAAGTTCCGATCTGCTAGGTACAGTAGAAGCCTCTCTGCTGAATTCTTAAATTGACCCAACATGCATTCTCTTGTACTTACTTGCTAAGCTTTGTCTTAGAAGAGAACGGTGGAAGGTCCCTTCGCGTGTCCTCCTTGACTGGATGGTCCTGTGGAACAACATTCTCACCAGCCTGGAGAAAGCCCGTCACCATTCAGACAGGAAGGATGTCCATCTGCCTTGAGCACCTTGCAAGGAGAGGGAGTGATGTTTCAAATTTGAGAGAACAAAATTAACAAAAGAGGATTCAGAAGTCCTCAACCAGACCAGTTTGGTGTTCAGTTCGCCTTCCCACAAAAAAGCAGAACAAAAAATGAGCTTAACACTGAGATCTGTCATTCCTATAATTATATCCTAAACCATTCTACGCAACGTGTAGCAGAAGTTTTTCAAAGATTTCAATATCTAAATGCTTCACAGAGGCATCGATAGCTTCTTGCCTGAAGTATCTCCTTTTTTAACTCAGATAACCAAATTATATACTGAAGGAGAATCACTGCTACTTTAATGCTTTGCAACAAAGTAGAGCTGGTTCTGTGACTCGGGAAAGATGAAGAATATCGGTCTGTAGGACAAAAAAACCCTTGAGGCCTGATTCTGATCTTTGAGGAAGCACACAATTCTTCTGTAAACCCAGTGAAGTCAGTGGCATTTCTCTGAATTTAAGAGTTCACAAAGAAGTGAACCTCCAAATGTTGTAAGCAAGGACTTCTTTAGGTCACAGTTAATTTCTTCTCTGGAACCAAATTATAAGTAGAAGCAAGTATTGTACTTTACAAAGGTCAGCATAAGAAATCAGGGATTGATACATATATTTCCTGGTAGGTTAGTGGGGAACTCTCCAAATTTTATATACATTCAGCTCAACTCCATCTGCCTGAAGTTACATACTCATAACAGATTTTCCCTCCCTGACCTCCTCCCTGTCCCACATATCTTGAACATAGATATCATAGTGAGAGTTCTCTTACGACAGATTGTAAGATTCCATCATTTGAAGTGGCCTGGAGCAAGCACTGGAAAACAAGAGTACCTGCTCCATGTCAGATAAGACTTCATCATCTAAAATTCTGTAATCCTTACTGAAGGATACACCTCAGTGGAAGTCTTAAAAACAACTGTAAAAAGCCCAGAGCATACCAAAGAAAGTAAAACATAGAAGTGTGAGTTGCACTTGGCAAAACGTTACTAGAAAATGAAAATGAATCAAGTTAGGTTCTGAAATATTGCTCACTACGTTTCTTGTGTAGTACTGCTTAATAGCATTGTTCAATATAATTCTGAAAGGCTGCTACGTAGAAATGTGCAGTTAGATACTAAAACACATTAAGGTACAGCTTTACAAATTTGGGTACCAATAAACATCAACAGGGAGCTTTCACGCTAACATGAAAGTTCAGAGTCATCAGCACAACTGAAGCTTGTGTGCTTGCCTGAAAATACTGCATTTACTCTTACTGTGCTGTAGAGGCATCTTTTAGATACATAATGTAAAGTGAAATGAGTACCACCTAGAAACACATCTCTGGAATTGCTCACTCAAATAAACCTGCCACATTGATCAGTAACAAGTACATTGAAGGTTCTACCCTGAGACCTGAAAGAATTATCATTTTAAGTGGTCTTAGTCTTAAGTCGTCTTAAAGAATCACATTGCAAACACAATTTTTCTGAAGACCTGGAAAGAATTTTAGTAGCCTTCCTACAGACAAGCTTGACTTTCCCTTCAAGACTCCATTGTTAAGTACTGTTACAGCCATACCTCTGTTTCCTGCCACTTTAGCTCTGTAGTTCCCTACACTACTATATTTATGCCTTTTCTGTCAAAATCATGTTGCTCAGAAACTTGCTCCAGCATTCCACAGAGAGGTGAATATGAGATCAGCAAAACTTTCTTTCTTAGGTGAGATTCACAGCTGATGTTAGTTAGGCAAGTTGTGACTTCAGAGACACTTAGATGTTTTACACCAGTGGAGATGCTGGCTCTGTATTCCTGCATGTGTACCTATATATATCCTGCATATATTATATATTATAGTCAGTTGAAATGTTTGGAGTTTTTTTGTTCCTTGCAAAAAATTTCCTCCTTGACAAAATTAAAATTTTAGACTTTAGTCCAAACACAGATGTTGAAGAAAATAACATTTTCATCTTCTAATGAAAAGTTATTTTGACAGTATCAAAACCATTTCTAAGGAGAAAATTGCTATTTTTTTTTCTATTTTGCTCCAATTTTTTTTTTTTTAGCTAAAGTAGGTTAAAAATCCCATATAAGAACTTAGCCCTACAGATTTTCATGTGCTGTTTTTAATGCTTGGGAAAAATACTGTTTGTCATAAAACTCCTTAAAACTTACTTTGTCTTTTGTCCATGTATTGTATTTAACCAAAGCGATACTCTGAGATACAACCCTCCTCCACAAAACGCCCAAGCCATTATCATGACAATAGCTTAAAATCCATACAGAACATGAATATAAAGTATGTTACAATCTTGATTTCAAGACAAAACAAAATTTGTTTCAGCACTACCTATAGGTCTAATCTTTAGATGCCTGTAGAAAGGGAAAATACAAATTAACGCACATAATAACTTGTGAATACCAATTTGCATCATGAATCATTTTGCATAAGCAGTTAAGGACAGGAAGTTTTCAATGATCCAGGCTATATATGTATACAAACAAAATGTTTCATCCTTTATGAAGTGTTTTTCAGGTGAAGAATCTTTTCCCAGTGTAAAAACATAAATCTAATGAAAATAACTGTGTAAAGGAATAAGTCTGTGGAGATGATCTTAAGTCATACAATGTTTTTTTGAACTGTTTGTGTTCAATTTTTATATGGCAAAATGTGAACAGAATGACCTAATGTATTTTTTAATTTGACTTATAATAAAATTTTTTCAAACTGCTGTATATAAACCCACTAAGGAGAGATCCTGGGGTGGGTTTTTTGGTGTTTTTTGTGTTGTTTGTTTGTTTGTGAGGTTTTTTGGGTTAGTTTTTTTTCTCTTTTTATTGTTGTATGGTTATCAGTGTGTAGAGTTTAGTTTCCTTACAAACCAAGTTGAAATAATCTTCATGGCAGCCTTAAACCAGAATGTTATAGGGTAAATAGGATGCCTGACGTCTAGTAATATATATCTTATTGTCAATGGACCTGGGTTTTTTTAGTGAAACTTTACAAAATATGAATTATATGTGCAGTCAAAAATAAGCATATTTTTAAACAATTGAAACTGTTTTAGTAAAATTTTCTGGAGACCATGTTTTATGCAGACATGGTGTGCAGCACTCTATTTCAAAGTACGGCATTTCAAAGCCAAAAGCCAAGTGAAGACAAGCTGGCTTATCTCTAATCATTGCCAGTTTGAACCCTATAGAATAAAAGACTTCATGGGCAGTTTCTCTTGGAAACATTCACATCTGGAACAAATAAGATGAAATACAAATAAGATAAAACTGGAGAAAAATGAAGACACCTTGTACAATTGTGATCCAGCATTCTGGTTCATCTAAAATGGAAACCAATGTCAATGAATTTTGAACTGCCATTGTTTGGTTTGATGGCAGTAAAGGTTAATCATACATTATATACTCTGTTCAAACCCTAGGACTGATTTATTGGGAACTATATATTGGCTGTAATCCTTCAAGGTACTGCGTGTCACTTAAAAGCACTTGATCATTAATGAAGTCACTGTAATGGAAAGCTCTCTAGGGTATTTTCCTTCTAAAGTTCTACATGAAGCATCATCCCAAATATCACAATGAATGGAAGATTATCCTTTCCCATAATGTAAAGCTTGAAAACAATATTGTCTTGATGAGTACCCACCAAAAAAAAAAAAAAATAGTTTGGTTGACTGATGATATTAAAGAGTCTTATCAGCATAGGGATGAGCCATACAAAAATGTAATATTAATTCTTATTGTACAGTGGCTTATACTGGTGTGCATAGCAGCAAGTTTGAGAAAGATTAAAATCCTATTAATGCAAGATTCCTATCTTTATATCCATGTATTTAAAAGAAAAGGCACTGCTTTTTCCTATCATGTATGCAATTCGTGCCTGTAAAGGAACTGATATTTCTATTCCAAAGTAAAACTGAAGTCCTTGTGGGTTCAAAACACTCATGTCTTCCCTTTTGGGTAACAGCTACAAAAATCTTACCAGATCTGAATGCCTTCCAGGAAGTGGACATAAGCACACACCAGCCAACTAAATTCAGCAGCCAAACCCAGCCAGTTTCCTGGGAACCAGCACAACGAGCAAGGTCTGCTGAGCTCTGAATTTTATCTCACCTAAGAGGTTCAGGATCACTTGAAATTTTTAGAACTATTATTTAGATGAGCTACTAAGGAGACACTTGCTGGAAAGTTAAATAAGCTATGCATAGCAAAAAAGTATACTGCTTTATAAAAAAGTTTTCACTGGTTTTAAAAAAGGAAACTGGCTCTCATTTTCTGTTATTTGTTTGTAAAAGCAAACATGCAGGTCAGGATATGTGATGATAGTTAAACTTGCTACATAAAACAGATCCCTGTTTAAAATACAGAAACTTAGTGTGAAAAGTCTTCCAGTTTTGCTAGAGCTGTAGCAGCTTCCAGTAGCTGAAGAGCTGCCCCAGCCCACATGGAGAAACAACGAAACACTGGTTCCATTGTAAAAAAGTGCAACACAAATTAGGGAGTGTGTTTCAGACAACAGACAGGTTAAGCATCAACAAGCTGCACAATGAGCAACCAAGACCAACAATCTGCTTGACAACAAATGTTAAGAGCACAGAAAAAGAAGAATATGAATCTTTGGTCGAATCAATAAAATTGGAATGTTTGCAACTACGCATTTTAGAGTCCTTTATTCTTTACAAATGCAAAGGTTTATAATTTCATAGATCCCTCATTTTATGTATTGTCTGATTATCTGTAAAGAAAAATGTACTCTATAATTTGAAAAGGTAATAAATGTGGGGGGTTTTATGTGTATACAGATTTAGATAGATAAAATAATGTAATAAAATTTGCTGGTCTTGTTGCCATATTTCATGGGACTAGTGGTCAAAACACAAACGTTTATAAAATGTGTTCTTTTAAACAAGTGAATTCTATGACTATTCATATTGGTACTGTACCTCTGCAAAACTTCTTCCTTTAAAAATTTTTGGCTACTGAGAAGTCTGCCATTTAGAACCCAGGAGTTTTAATCAATATAAAATTTGAATATTTGACCTAGAAGTAAGTCTGAAGCGAAAAATAAAGTTAAACCTACACAGGGTTATTCTTCAGCAACTGAATATCTATCATAATTATGGACTGTAGAACTGTCAAAACAAAATGAAAAGCAGCTATGTAACACATATATTATTCCTCAGGGATTATTTTTAAAAACAAATCTGAAAAAATTGATTGAATTTGGCATCAAGTTCACTGAAATTTGTTGATATAAAAAAAAACCAACCCCAAACCCACCCCAAGCATCAATATTGTATTCATTCTGGAATGTCAACACAACCAGAAATTGCAGCAGTGCAATCCTTGCATTATTGTGAATGGATCTGAGACACTCTCTTGATGCTTTAAATGCAGCTGTTTCAAAAGTGCTTCCAAAACAAAGTACTTCACAACTAATGTTCTTGTATAAAAAAAAGGCTGAATATTTTAAGAGATCACTGAATTACAAACTATTCTGGTATCAATCCTCTGCATTATTATGAGAATGAACAGACTTTTCATTTAGAAATCATGAGCATTTTTAGTTCTGTGGTCTGTTAGTTTTAAATGTTTTACATAAAATCAGTCAGTGAAGAAACAGAAGAAATAAAGCAGATGTCCACATAGTCATAGAAGTATGTTTTAGAAGTGTTTTTCCTAAAAGGACTTCTAAAATATTTGGAAGCAGAAGGGTTTTTTTCATGTTTAAACACAGTTACTGTTTTGCAGATATGCTCAGCACTTGCACCTTCCATCAATTTGAGATACAATTGTAAATGCACAGAACCCCTCAAAATAAGATTGATTCTTTCTGCCTTGGGGAACGTTTTATACATTTGTTTGCCATAAGAATTTAAAAAAGAAAACACTAAAGAAGAAAGTTCAATATTGGAATTCTTTCCCATGCACTCCAGAAATCCTCCACTTCTGCTTTTATATTTTTTGCACTGCTCTTTTACCAATATTGAAGTAGTAACTAGGAGCCACAGAGAAGACCAGTTTTCTGTTGTACTAAGGACTCTACAGCTACAGATAAAAATTGCAAGGCTGTTCCCAAAAACCTTACAATTCAACACTGAAACACGATTCAAAGCAGGTAACAGTGCAAGCAAGCAAGATGGCAGTTCTCTGTAGCACGAGTGTAGCTTATCTATTGAGCCTGATATACTGTTAAGTACTAAGTGTTGAAATACATTTTTTTCTCCTCAATTTAGAGAGTCTCCCAGAGAATGCAGCACTTAGAAGACAGTGTTTTCAACATTGCTGAAGGCCTTGTCAGCTGCGCTGGCTGTGCCAAGACAGCACGGTGTCTAATCAGGATTTTTGTCATTAGGGTTTAATATTTGAACTTGATGACATTTGATGGGATGTTGTGAACGAGTAAAGTTGGGGCTATTTATTAGGATAGCATCTTGAATCCTTGACGCTATAAAAGGATGCTATTGCACACGTGCCATTAAAGATTAAAAGAGAGAAACAATCCCAACAATGTAATCACTAAGTATAGTTATGCAGAGGCTTACTGAAAAGAAAGGCTAACAAAATTACTTAAATTAAAATAAATACAGATCTGGATTTCTGCCAGAGATTCTTGCTTACAGATCTCAAACGTATGTGGATTCCTTGAGTATCTCTGCCTTTGGGTGCAGTGTCTTTAGGCTCTACCTCTGGTTCTCTGATAGAAACTCAGGCTATAGGTCACAGCAGCGTTTTGTTCTCCACTGACTGAAGAGGCTTAAAAACCAGGTATGTCTGAAAGGCAAAATCTTCTTCAAGGGAGCCAGGTAACCAGCAGTGAATGAAAATTAGCTGAGATGAATTTTGTTTTGTTTTAGAAAATCTGTTTGTCATCTGGGTTATGGAAGACAAAGTCTTGAATTGAATACCAAGTTGCCCTCAACACAAGACCAAGGACCATGAACTCATCTGCTCCCCTCTTTATAGCAGACTCCATCTTCAGCATCTCTATCTTGTTTTCTTAGACCTTTCTCTTTCTGCTTTCACCTAATCCTCACTCAAGAAGCATTAAGGTTAAACATTAACATCCACAGACTGAGGCTGCTGTTACCTTTGCCTTCTCTTCATACAGACTGTCCCATTCACATTTGAAATGCAGTTCAGATTAGATAGCTCAGAATAAATATCCATACATTTCTCTGTGTCAGTGTAGGATAAGCAGCTCTCTCCTCCTCCACAATAAATGTCATATATAATGGGAAAACAGTCATGCAAAGCAAAGCTTTTACAAAGCAATACAAAATAGTCTAAATCATCCTCATTCCATCCTTGGTCCAGAGTCTTATCCTGGTGCTTCACATCCCACAGGCCATCCAAATCCCTTCTCAACTCTGCAGTAAAGATCACCTATCTCCCTTTGGCCGCCTGCTTCTGTTAACAGAGTGGACTTGAGAGCTGCATTACCAATGGGATGTCGCAGTTTCAGATTTGTATTTTTTTGCTTTTTTGGTTGATTACTCTTAACTGCTCTTTCTGCCAAGAAGCTGTAAAACAAACTGGCCAGGCTTGGACAGAACACTTTCAGTGGCTGATCCACTTCCACTAGCATGTAACAGAGTCATGCTCAAAGCAACTATCAGCCTTGGAAACCGTTAGGCTTTCACTGCTCTATTGAAGAAATCAGTTTAATATCTATAAGAGGACTTGCTACGTTTATGTGCCCTGTTTTGGAGATTAATCCCTACTTACAGTTCAGGATTGTCATGTGAACTAAAGGAATATTGTGGAGAGCAGGTGGAAGACTAATGAAAAAAGGAAATAAGGCAGATGGATGGGAAGAGGTTAAAAATATTAAACTAAACAATGCAAAAGGCTCTATGCAATGAAGTCCTTTCTAAGTGACTCACTTTCCATCTCATTTCTTTCCCCTTTGGTTTTTGCCCTTTTCCTAGCTGCCCCATTTTCTTTCTGCTGCTGGCCACACCCTCAGGCTTCTGTGCTGGCACCAAGTATTACCAAAGCACAGTGCCAGCCCACGTGTCTGCCATCCCATCCTGCCCCTTCTTTGGTGTCCTACCTTCATTTCCATAGGCACATTCTTATTTAAATCAAGCATCCTGCCCCTCAAGGGCCTGTGCTAAAAAGCAGTTCCCCAGTCCACTCATGCATGGCAAGTGTAAACCAACTAATACCTGCCTACTTTGCTAAAAGGAAAAGGTTTCACCCATTTCTTTGGATTACTGTGATTTACTTTTGGATCACTGTGACAGCAACTTGTATCACCAACATTTATGATTTACTACTTCCCTCTAAATGTTTTCCAAATGTGTCTCCATGCAGACGCAGTCTCTTGGATCAGGAGAATAAGAGAGACTCTGGCACTGTCTCATGCCACTCAGCAGTTGCTTCCCTTTCTGTGGAGTGCTAATGATTACCAGAAAGCATAAGGCATCCACACTAAGGGGTCCTAGGGACTGAATTCTGCAGGCAACAATTCAAAATACATACAAAATTATACAGAGGGCTTTGACTTAAAACCTCCACAAAAGTCACATTCTTTCCTTTCAGAGATGGCCACTGGAAACTCCCATGAAAGTGTGCCATCTCAGCTTGGAGAGCCCCTATCCTGCCTTTAGTTGTGAGAGCTGCTACCCTAAACACAACCTTTTGCTGCTGACACAGACTGAAGCTGCGGCCAGCACCATGCCAGCTGACTCCTCATGCTCCAAGGCTGTCAGTAACATATGCAGCAAGTGCTCCTGTGTTCAGCTCTATAACTTGGGTTCCAAAGAGACATCCTTATTCATTTTCTCCTACCATTTTAAAGAAGAATATACTACAAACAATACTTACTATTTTGCTTTTCAAAAAGAGCATGAAACAAAAGCCCAGCTAAAACAACATAAATTTTCTGGGAGACTGCAGCAAGAAGATAAGCACTGCAGTTTTCACTGCTCAAATGAGAGATACAGTTCTCCTGAATCAAAAGATATTCAGCTTGAATGTTACAGCTCAGAGGAAAAATTGGTCACGTCCATTGTAGAAACTTGCAGTTATTTACCAATAGTCATCAATAATCCATAAACTCTCTACTAGGTCTTTTGTTTCCTCCTTATCTATGAGATGTGCAAATCATATTTTATGGTTTCTTTTTTTTTTAACCAGCTTTAAGAAAGTTTTTTAAACTTTAAGATTGCAGTTATCCAAAAAGGAACAAAAGGGAACACACATAGGTATTGTCCTAAAGTTCAAACTGGTTTATGTGAGAATCAGTGTCAGTTCTTAGATTACACTGAAAGTGTATGGGATCTTAATTAAAATGCTTTTAATAGCATTTGGAGACTGTTTCCCTAGTCTCTACCCATGAAACTTTCTTGTAAAGCAAGCATGTAGATCTCATTACTTACCACAGAATCACAGAATATGCTGAGTTGGAAGGGACCCACAAGGATCATAAAGTCCAGCTCTTAAGTGAATGGCCCACACAGGGATCAAGCCCACAATCTTGGTTATAGCACCATGCTCCAAACAGATGAGCTCATCTCAGTTCATTTCTCCCTGAAGCTCTCCTGACATGGTTCTACTAATTCAATAACCTGTGAAAGCAAAGAAAGAACTTGTAGTAATTGGGTTCCTATTATGTTAGTATAATCTCTGCGTTACAAGGCAAGTGTTTAGCAGCCACTAAGAAGATTGAGTTTGTAGGTTCAAATTATAATAATCTGACATCGTCTGTTTGGTGGCAACTGGATCTAGGACAAGCAATTTAATGGAGTCAAAGTGGTGCCTCCAGCAATTCTGAGGATGCATAGAAGCGTTTCCCTTCTGCCTTTGAACAGTGAGCAACAAACACTGTAGCCTAAAGGAGATGGGGAATCCTTCAGGAAAGCATAATCACATCAGATCCACACTGCAAAATCTGCAAAAGAGAACTGTCAGAAGGGGAAACAATCAAGAGTATGTAAAGCAAAAAGCATGTAAAATCATGGTGCCAAATCTCTATTTCTACACCTCCTCACCACTCCTTTTCAGTTCCCTCCGGCTGTAGAATAGGATACAGCACTCTAAAAAGAACATGCCTGCCCCACCAATGGTACTGCAAGCTCTGATATTCTCTGTGAAAACAGAACTCAGATTTTCCCATTTTAAAAGCCTAGGCTGCTACATATTGAGCCAAATGAAACTCTCCGTGAGCAATTGCCATCACAGAACCTACGCAAGACAAGGGAGCCAGATATGGTTCAGCAAAATTTACTGTGAAAAATCTTTCGGAGGGAGGATATTGTCAAAAGACACATTTACAGGAAAATTTTTACTCAGATGTTGTGTGGTCAGCAACTGCTTCCATCCACCTACAGAGACCTGCACTACACAGGTCACATCTTTCTTGGGAGGAAACTATAAATAGAGATGCAAAGCACGGTAGGAAGAACCCAAATCTATCTATAGGCTCTGTAAGGCTGTGTGTGTTCTGCCAAAGAAAAGTTCCTGCACAATGCAGAGGCAGATGTTGCCGGCAGCATTTACTTGGAGGGCTCCCTATTTCTGCAACTATCCAACCCTTTAATGTGTGCAAGGACTTGGCTCAGGAACAGTTCCTTTCAGCTTTCCCTGCTGTTACTCTACTCACTCCAGCACACTTCAGTCCTCTTCCCAGCAGAGCTGTTACTGAGCTTACCTCTTCCCCTCACACGGGACTTTACCAGTATTCTCCCACGCTGTTACCTAATCTTCTGAACTTCTTTCTCCTATGCAGGGAAATTCTGTGATACAGAGGTAGATAGTTCTTTCATCTGCTTGTACTCCTGGTTTTACAGTATCCCTATGCTGATGGCAGTAAGAAAGCACAGACAGGTATACAACAGCAGACAGAGTGTTTAAAAAGGAAAACCCATCATTGATCATGTGGCAAGGCAAAGGGGAGACACATCAAAACACCTTCAAGGCTTCCTGAAAGAGGCCTGAGTTATGCCACCACCTGAAGAGACTAATCCATAAAAGTAACATGCTTACAGAATGTCAGTGACACTACAGGATGCTGCAGAAAAGCTAATTAGGAGACTGTCAGCTGAAAGATATCATAGGGTAATGGTTCTTGCTGCTGGCAGAATACAATCCTCAAAAATAAATGTCGTCAAAACTGTGCATTATTTTCAATGCAGGAGACACTGATCTCATGGCAGAAATCTATTTTTATGTTGAGCCTGATGTGCTAAGTGATTCATAAATAAAGAATGTTTTCTATAAGAAAGATCTCTCAAGTAACCAGACAACTGGTATTGGTATTACTAAACGTAAGTATGTCTTTTTTTTGTTGTTTGTGAATAGTCAAATAGAAACCCCTTAGAATACAGCCTGCTGACAAACAATCTGACCCAAAATGGACCTTTTGCCTGAGCATAGTAATAGCTCAGCCAGCTCTGAACAACTTTATCCCACGGCAGTACTTGGAAGAAGAGCTTACAGGTAGTAGCTGTGAATGGGATTCTAGGCAGGTATTAGGATTTAGAAAATCCATCCTCACATCCCATCTTCCACAATTTACTAGGCTGTATTCACTTTTGGAAGCAGTGGACAGAAGAGGAGTGATGTGCAGAATGAAAGAAATGATGCTGAGAACCTGAGACCCACACCATGTGGAGCACATTGTATTACTTAAATACATCTTACAGTCAACCAGGAAGCCTAGCTTCATCTAAAATGATATCCCATTTGTGAGCTCCAAGCCTGCTCAGGGATACAAACCAAAGCACAAGTATGACTTGGAGCTTCACTCCAAAAGCATATTTCTGATTAAAGCTTCTCTGCTGAATACATCTGGACAAAATTTCTCTTTTTGCTCCTTATATTTCAGTTTCTCCCTCTCTAATATACTGGACAACTCTTGGTTCACATTTGTAGATCCGTACAACTGCAGACATTTCACTGGAGCTGCAGGCCCAGACTTTTCTTAGACTCTACCTTGCCTGAGTGGCCATGGCACACTGCAAGGTCCTGTTTGCCTACTCACTCAAACCTAGAGATTCAGCCAAAGGCTGTAAGAGTTTCCTTTCCATGGAAAACTGCCCAGGAGCAATCCAGATGACTCTTTGGCTCTGGATCTTAGACACATCCTTAGCTAAAACACAACCAAAAGATTTTAAAAGACATATCTAGCGCTCTCACAAGGATGCTTAGGTGTAAAGTACTGCTAGTTGATGGCACCAGCTGGTGAATTAGTATGAAACAGTGATCCTCTGGTGGAAAAACTTGTGTTATTCTTGCTGCTTCTTGAACAGCATGAATTCAGTGCCTTCTATCACAGAGTATTGCCTCAGCACGTACCCAGAGATCACTTTGCCCTAATTTGAGGGTGGAGCTCTAACAGTTTATGTCTTCAGAATATTCCAACACAGAAGTTTCCAACTTTTGACATTTATTACTTATGAAAATTGTTACTAAAACTCATCATGTGAAAGGCGACTTTCATCTATGCATGTTCTTTATATCCTGAGGCATGACAGAGAAGCGGTAAAAAGTGGCCACGTACTAAAATATTAATAAACTGATAAATTTTTAAACCCAATCTCATGGTTTTTGAGCAGCTGGTGTTGGCAATCCTACATGTTCATTGATTATTGCCTTTCCCAAGGAACTGCTAGAGTAAATACAGAGCAGTGTTATTGTTGGGGAAGGGTAGATGAAGTCCAAATATAGCTGGTTATGAAATATGACTGATAACAACTAAAATTAAGTATGACTGACAAGTGGGCACTGGACCAAGAAAGCAAAAGACTTAGGTATTCAAGTCAAGCCCCCTGGCATAAACTGTCCCATGCAGTTCCAATACAACTGTATTTTAGTTGTTAATACTGAGAAACACTGCATGGGATCTTTTCCCAGCCCATCACAACACCTTACTACTGACCTGTTTCAAGTGATACATTTGTACAGAACATTTCCTCTAACACAACTGCAAGAGAGGTTTTTGTTGGTCTGGGGTTTTCGTCTGTAACATAATCTTGCCTTATTCAGAAAAGTTTGTTATAATACTGCACTGAGGATGTGGTTGTCTCTGGACTCCAATCTGTGAATTTGCACATGAAAATGCTGACAAGAAGAAATTAAATACAAGGGCAATGCATCTTCCTCCAGTACCTATAACATATCTGAGAAAAACAAATTTTTGCTGTGGACTGTAGATTATTTGAGAGAGAAATGCTTACAGCCCAGGGAGGGAAAAGGAAGAGAGGAAAGAAGACTTTGGTAGCACTGTGAAAACAGAAAACCTTGAGTGCATTTTACCTCTCAATGTCCAGAGATACCAATCCTTTTATTTGGGAACCTATTTCACTGTGCACACAGTGTTTAAAGGAAAAGTTCGGGAATAGTAAGGTACTGCAATCATGAGATTTCCCTACTGGTTATAAAAGAAGAAAATGTGTTGCAGCAGAAAGCACGCACACAGAAACTTTGAACTCTTGTTATCTGTGTCAAAGTCAGCAGCAAGAGGCAAAATATCCAACTTTACAGCACCGCATTTCAAAACCGGGAAGTGTTATAAGCCATAGAGATAGGGCCTGGGGATTTTGAAACTACTTTCTCAAAAGTAGAATGAACAGGGCTTTTAGGTAATTATTATTTTACTGACAGCCAACATTGATGTCTCAATCAGGTGAAAAAATTACCATTGCTTCTGCAGTTCTGAAAATCAAGGGGAAAAAAAAGCAGTGACAACAAAGCTGAAAAGTAGTGAAAGCAATATTTACTGTAGGTTCCTCTAATGCTTTTCACATCTAGAAACTTGAGGATAAAAGAACACTTCATTGCTTGCCTGGAATAAAGCATTGTTTTCACCATTTCCATTCTGCTTTTATTCAGGTAATACACAACTGCAGAGAAACAGTCTATAAAAAACATAATCTACTGCCCCAGAAGTGTTATTCATTCTTTAGGCCTTACAATAATTACATCATAAAGTTTTTAGTTCCTTCATTTACTTTCTCAGACAAGTTCTGCATGGGAACCTGAAAAGAATACTATACATATCCAACAAGAGGTAGGTACCCCCAAATAAGATTCAACACCTTAAAAAAGATTCCTGGTTCCCGTCATACAACAGTGAACACAATGCCCTTATTGCCAAAATTGCTATTAAGTAACTATTGCCATCAAGTATTTCACATGTAGAAGCCTTATCTCAAGACAAAGAAGTGCCCAGGAAACAGAAGTGAGACACAGAATTATTTCTAAATTTACAAAGATAAAAATGGCTGCCTCCCTAATACCATCTCCTTCCAAAAAAAAAGGCAAGAATTCTGTTATGAGAAAGTTACATAGTAAAAACTTTGGTTAAATTTATATTAATATTTTAAGTCTGTTACTATTTTAAAATAAAAACCCTACAACTTTTATTAATTTTCAGTATTGATAGATCTATGAAAGAGAAATCTCTTGGTCATCAATAGAAGCCTATTTCCAAGAGTCATCTCTGCTGTACAGAGAACATATGGGTGATAAAGCACCAACACACTCAGGTACAGGTTTTAGAGGTAACTACCACCTTAGTCTGTGTATAGACTTAATTTATTTCCTTCAGTTGATAAAACAAATGGAACATGTTTACAATATCAGCCTCTTGCATTAATAGTTTATCTTGGTGATCATCTCCTAGTCTGGGGGTTTGTAAATATTATGTATACACACACACAAAGCAAATATTAAGCAAATCCAACCTAGTACTCTTAAAAATGAGTACTGCATAAACAAAACATAAGTGCACATGGCAATTTTATGTTCTAAATCCACCCACACAGTTGTTCTCAGCAATTCAAGAACAGAGTTGCATGGGCAGATTGACAGAATTTGAGTTACAGACATCTGTGCTGAAATAATGATCAGCATATGAAGGTTTTGTTCATTAAGTAACTGATTAAGGTCTTGGTTTTTTATTTATTTTATCCTCAAAAAGAAAATAAATACATCACACCAACAACAACAAAAAAGCAGAGTAAGATCAAGGTACTCTGCTTCCTTCATTCACTCCCAGAGATCTACTCATCTTGAAACGTAATCTTAGTGCTATTCCAGGAACAAGCCACGATAAACTTGCACGTATGAAACCAGGGATCTTAAAAATCTGGAAAAAGGGGAATAAACTACAGGATCCTATTTTCCTCAGCTGCTGCCAATACCACACTGGTCCTTAACAGACTAGATGTCCAACTGCCAGTCCCCATGAATTGTTTATCTCAGTGTCTAAAAGTCAGACCTCAGGTTAAAGTCCAAAGCAGGAAGTCTTTTCCTTCTGGGAGATTTTGTTTATGTTAACTGTACAAAGTTTCATGGTCTGCGAAAATGCCCAAACTTTCTTTGAACCCTTCTAAGGTGAGTGGCCTCCTTTTGCCCCAATAACTTCCTATGGCAGCAAGTTTTACAGTCTGATTATCCACTATGTCAGCAAGCCTGATAAGCAAAGCAGTCTTGGCAAAAGTCTAGAGACTAAAGCAAGTGATGAACCAAAAGTTTAAGACAAAACCAAGTTTCTTCCTTTAAAGGAAAGACTTTATGCTATTTTTTTTTTTTGCCATGGAATGTACTCATGCTCCCATGGTACACAAACAACAGCAGAACCTCCATTTGTAACTGTAATTTTATTCATGTCATCCTCCCATGCATCTCTCTTGCAAGGTAAACAATTCCCCATCTTCAATTTTGTGAGCTAAAACAAGGGAGAGATCACACCTAGGTTTTGTTCCAACAGCTTGCAGCAGCAAAGTTTCACAGCTTACTTTTAAGCATCAAGACTTAAATTGATTAATTAAAAAAGAGGATAAATGTGTACATTTTTCACAGCTTCCTTGCAGCTCCAGGGCACGAACCTTTTCTTTCTCTGGCTTTCAGTCAATACTGAACGACTTTTCAAACACTTGAGTCAAGAGCAACAATGAAACAAGAAATAGTTATACAATGGTGTTATCTCAAGGCATGACCTATCATAAAACCTGTGCTCTTCTGGTACTGCAGCATGTATTCATACAGGAAAAAAAGGCAGAAGAGCAAAATACAACACAACTTTAGTGAGTGAGCTTACCAGGCACACCTATTTCTTCTGGCAAATGCTGGAAGAACTGAAGTGGAGGAGCTGTAGTGCACCTGCAGACAAATATGCCCAGAATCATCATAATATGACCTAGATCCCATGGATTTCAAAAGGTCAGGACTGCTACCGCACAAACCTATCCCTGATTCATATCGTTCTACTCTAAAAGAATACATGTACCACACCTTCAGGGTCTTCTGCTCCATTACAGGCAGACTTGTAATCAAACCACTTTTAGTTTATTTTTCTCAGGAATAACTATAATCCTGATCAGCAAATTCTTTTCAGCCATAAATTATGCAGCATGTCTTCCAGTTTGTTAATACCGCCTAGTCTTGAAAGCTACAGGGATTTCACAATTCTTCCTGTAACATTTACAAAATATTTCCATAAATTTCCTACTTACTGAGCAAATAACATATCCTCTCCAGTTAATGTTCCAAACACAGAGTCAGAACATCGACTCAGGGTATCACGTATGGAGCACCCAGCTGGTTCTCTCAACAGGAAAACAGCACAGAGAGTTTGTGGGCTTGAAACTTCACCAAGAAGAAAACCTGCCTTCAGGGCAACAGGCACAGGTAAGAACCGGTGCAGCAAAGACCCAGGGTTCTGGTTCATAGCCCTGCTCTCACATGTAAATGGATGTGCAGGGGTCCCAAGGGCTTCCCTGAACAATGGTTATCCTGTGTTGGATGTGTCTGTTCAAAAGAGGGTAAATCCAAGACAACTCAAGGCTCCCTTTTGCCACTACCAAACTCAAATTCTAAAATCTTAAGTAGAAGGCGTTACACGGGTGGGTAAAGAAATCATATCACACATATTTTATATGGGTATTTTACTTTCTGAAATATCTCCTATGAATAGATCTTCCCCCAGTTTATAAGCAAAGTAGATTTTAATAGTTTTCACTCAGTGCATGACCACAGATATTTTTATAGCAAACATATCTTCAAAACTGCATGTTTTGAAGACTCTCAGTAGGCAATGATCTAACTGGTGGGGGTCACTAATGATTAAACATTACCAACAAATGATTCTTTTTAGCCAGGCCTCAGTATGTTTAATCTTAGCCAACTCACAGCACGAACTCCAGCCATGAATTCATGCTGTTAGACTTGTCACAGCAGGATGCTCTGGGTCACTAACAGCATGCCAGCTGGCACCTGCCTGGGATCCAAGGCAGGCACGGAGTGATCAAGGAACCCCACAGGCCCATGAGCTCTGTGCAGGGGAAGGCTGTACTCTGTCCTATGGCAGCCGAGGGGCTGCTGACTTCTCAGGAACACTAAATTCACAAACAGAAGCAGCATTGTATCGCATCCCCCCGGTTTATGATGCTGACCTTGTTTAGCAAAAGCCCTGTTTTATGCAATGAATTAAACATTTCAGATGTATTCAAAAGATGGCAGGAGAGAAGGGAATCCCTTGATAAGAGAATCAAGAGTGATATCTGAATCACTTGTGAGAGCGGAGACACAGCGATTTAGTTCCAGAGAACAAAACCACTGCTGTATCTGTTGCAAAATGTGAAATACGTAAAAATTTTCTTAAGAAAGATGTTGTTTGATCTTTGTGTACATTGCAGTCAAATCAAGAAGAAAGAAGAGTTAATCTATGAAAAAGATAGCAGCTAACAAACAAGCTTTAAGTGGTGTCCAGGGGTCAGAAAGACAAATTTCTTGTTGGTAGAACTGCCTTGTTAAACCGTGTTAAGGCTTAGTGCTTGACATGATGCGGTGGTCTCAGACCTAGTGGGAAGTTAACAAAGGTTTAGGATGTAGGAAGAAGGTTGTACCAAGGACAGTGGACACAAAGAATGCAGAATTTACAGGCCACAAGGACATCTGATGAAACTCCCAAGATAAGGAAGACAACTTGGCAACCGTACTGAATCAGCTCTAACTGGGTACCTTTTAGGTAATCCTGGGAGAGGGAGATGGCGACCACTTACTCCAACCACCAACTCAAGAAACCCGTAGACCCAAGAGAAGAGAAATACTGAGCATGCAGACTAATTAGTATGGGAAACAAGAAAATCATTGACAAATAGAAGACAGAATACTAAATAATAAGAGAACTACATAACTTCTAGGCAATTAACATTAATGTCTTTGCTTGCTAAAATACATACAAAGTAAAAAGTTTTCGTAGTTGGTGTCATTGATTTATGGAACATCACCAAAGACCCAGCCTTGTGCAACTCTGAAATAAATATTCAATTTCTCTCTCCAATGTGGTTCTATCAGCAACAGTGTGACCAGCAGGACCGAGGAAGTGATTCTTCCCCTATACTCAGCGCTGGTGAGGCTACATATCGAGTCCTGTGTCCAGTTCCGGGCCTCTCAGTTCAGGAAGGACATTGAGGTGCTGGAGCATGTCCAGAGAAGGGCAAGAGAGGTGGTGGAGGGTCTGGAGCACAAGTCTTATCAGAGCAGCTGCGGGAGCTGGGGGTGTTTAGGGAGAAAAAAGGGAGGCTCAGGGGTGACCTTGTCACTCTACAATTCCCTGAACGGGGCTGTAGCCAGGTGGGGGTCGGTCTCTCCTCCCAGGGAGCCAAGGAAATGACCTCAAGCTGCGCCAGTGGAGGTTTAGGTTGGAATTTTTTCACAGAAAGAGTGATTGGGCATTGAAATGGGCTGCCTGGGGAGGTGGTGGAGTCACTGTCCCTGGAGGTGTTTTAAGGAAAGCCTGGACGTGGCACTCGGTGCCCTGGTCTAGTTCACGGTGGTGATGGCTCATAAGTTGGACGCGATGCTCTCGGAGGTCTTTGTGATTACGGGCTTGTTGCGCACAGCGGGTAACGAACCCGACCTTGCGGACAGCGTCCCCGTTCAGCACGCCGCTCCCGC
>VXAZ01002620.1:1152574-1342058 GCA_013399875.1 Gymnorhina tibicen | reverse complement strand
GGCCCACCCCGCGAGCCGCCCCGGCACCCGATGGGGGCAGAGCCTCGCCCTCCGCCTGCGCTGATTGGCTAGCACGAACCACGCCCCCTCCGCTCCTCTCGCGACTGTCTGCTATCCCGCCCCCACCGTCCCTTTCGCTGCCGCCCCGCCGCTTAGGGGACTCGCAATTTCTGCCTGACTGAAAATTGTCGCAGACCTCACCTTTTTTCAGAGCGGCAGGTCTGATTGGAAGAGGCGCGCTCGCACTGCTTTCGTGCGGGCTACTGTATTTTTTCGGACTTTTTCTTTTTTTTTCCAGTCTTGTTCTTTCGTGGCCTCCCGCGCAGGCAGCCGTGCGCAGGCGGCCGCGAGGAGTTGGGGCCCTTGAACGTTACGGCGTCGCAAAAAAGCCGGCTGGGGGCGGGGCGGGTCCTTTCGGCCGAGGCGTCGCAGCCGGTGCCTTCCCCGGCCCACCATGTACTACAAGTTCAGCGGCTTCGCGCAGCGCCTCGTCGGGGCCACGGCGTCCGCCGCCTACACCCCACAGGTAACACCCCACACCCGGGCAGGGGCTGCGGCACCGCGGGCGTTTGTTGAGTCGGGGAGGGATCGGCCGCCCCCACGGGCTCCGAACATATCCGGCCCCTCGCGTGACCTTGGGTGAGACGGGACTCCGCGCTCAGCCCTGCAGCCCTTGAGACAGCTTTGGGATGGACTGGGGGTTTTAGCAAGAAATTAACGCGCTTTCATCATAGAGGACGGCCCCAGAGTTGAGCAGTGCCTGGCGGGGTTTTAAAATCACTGAATCACAGAATCACAGTTAGGCTGGAAAAGATCTCCGAGATCATCGAGTCCAGCCTGTGGCCGAATACCTCCATGCCAACTGGACCGTGGCACCGAGTGCTACGTCTAGTCCTTCCTTAAACACCTCCAGGGACGGCGACACCACCTCCCCGGGCAGCCCATTCCGATGTCTAATCTCTCTTTATGTGAAGAAATTCCTCCTGATGTCCAACCTCAACCTCCCCTGGCATAGTTTGAGGTCATTTCCTCTCACCCTGCCTTTACTTGCTTGGGAGAAGAGACTGACCCCCCACCTGGCTACACCCTCCTTTCAGGCAGTTGTAGAGAGCGATAAGGTCACCCCTGAGCCTCCTTTTCTCCAGGCTAAACACCCCCGGCTCCCTCAGCTGCTCCTCATCAGACTTGTGCTCCAGACCCTTCCCCAGCTCCGTTGCCCTTCTCTGTACCAGTTCCAGTACCTCAATGTCCTTTCTGAAATGAGGATCCCAGAACTGGACATTGTACTGTAAACTGCAGCTGGCAGATGGGAACAACACTGCTCTCTGGACTCTGGTCCATGCATGCAACAGAAAACCCCAAGTACTGAAAGCATTAAAATCCTTACCAGGGAGGACACAAATCCATTAAACTTTGTTTAACGCAATGAAATTCAAATTCACTCAAAATGAAAACTCAGTTCTCCTCTATATGACGCCAACTTCTAAATAAGTGTATAGAAGTTAAAGGTGGCATTAAATAAGCTTACACTTTTCACACTGCGTAGTGAAAGTACATGGTTAATTCTTCAGGAGCAAAGCAAATCTGAGTGAGGGAACAATGAATCCCAAGTACATCAGTCGTTTCAAGACATGGGGAATTGCATATTGGTGAAAATAAGTCACAGAAATTATTTGCTTTTCTGTACATCAGCATAAATTCCTAAGTAATATTAGGAAGTTTTGTAATGTGATTTTATCATGGGACAAATGCAGCATGGTTGTTACACCATGTTCAATTTTCTGAGTAAAGTTTGAAAAAAATAAATTCTTACAGCTTAAAAATAACCTCAAACCAACAAAAAAACATAACCTGGAGGTTAAGAGTTGTAAGAATGATTTTTTTAAAAGTCAGCCTTTCAAAGAACTGCCCCCAGAGAGCAAAGATCTGATTAAACAACACAAGTCTTAAGAAAAAAAAGTAGATACGCATGCACACACACATATGAAATCAAAGTTATGGTTGGTCTTTTTCCCAATAAATTCATTAATAAAAAGTAACTGAAATTAGTTAAAGTCACTACATTCTTGTAGACTAATGTATATTGTTTTGATACACAACTCTATTTTGGTCTTAGCCTGTTAATTCTGTTAGCAACCAATTTTACAGTTCTGCTTTCCTGGGTATCCTTACCTCTAAGAGTTTTAGTTGGAAAATCCAGTCATCTGCTGCAAGCAAGAATATTGTATTAAGCAGCTGTAAAATATCAGGTTATTTCAAGGGGCCCAGAACAACTACAGAGCTCTTTAAAGTTAAGAGAACTAGATGATCAGACTGAGTACAGTGGTTAATGGTTCTTACTCTGCCAGAATCCCTCTAACAAGTGGAATGCTGCAGCTTACTGCACGACTTCATCAGTTCCTCGGAGCAGGCAATAGAGTGCACTCTTGTGAAGTTTACAGAAGATACCAAGGGAGTGGCCCCAAAATGTTTGAAGTAGAGCTGCCATTCAGAGGGACCTTTCAAGAGGGTGGGAATGATCTGACAGGAATGCTGTGAACTTCATGGTGGAAGAAAGGCCAAGTTGCTCATGGAGGAAGAGCCCCTGCATGGTTATGGGGTGGCAACTGAGGAGCTGGTGGCAGCAGCTCTGTGGTAGAGCCCCAGGAAACACTGCCAGGCAGGAAGCCAGCAGCCTCCTGGCTGTATCACCCTGTGAGCTGTTAAGTGAGGAAAGCAACACTCTCCCCTGCTCAACACTTACTAGATCAGGTTGAGGTGCTGTATCCAGTTGTGGGCCTCCTGCCTTGGGAATGGCAACTGGAGCAAGTTCAGCAGAGGTCAGCAGCCAGCTTTAGCAAGATGGAGCCAGGCTTTGCACAGTGGTCCATGGTGGGAGGGCAAAAGACACCAGGCATAAACTGCAACAAGAGAGGTTCAGACTGCTAGAAGAAAAGATATGTTTGTGGTGGAAAGAGTCAGGCAGTGGAGCGGCTGCCCAGAGAGGGAGGTTGTGCACTCTGTCCTCAGAGGCTTTCAAGGCCAGGCCAGACAAAACCCACAGCATCCTGGTGTCACCTTGCTCTGGACTAAAGAGCACTAGAGGGCCCTTCCATCCTGAATTACCCTATGATCTCAAGTAAACATTGAGGTTACAGAGAGTTTCTGATGTGGCAGCTTCCACCCCAAGATTTTTTTTGTCCTTGTCTTTCCCCATCACTTTGAAAGGCTTCCTGGATAGCTGTTGGAGGACAGGGGTGCAAGAAACAGGGAAGACAGCAGAATAAATATGTTCTAGTATGTTTGTTCATTAGCAATATATCCAGCACTATTGCAGTGATTGGGGCACTTCTTACCTCTTCTAGCCAAAGACATGTTCAGAGAATAATCGTTGATACTTCATTTCTGTAGGGGAGAGCAAAGGCTTGGGGGAGGAATGGGCAAGGGCTTCAAGCCTAAACAGTAAAAAACCTCCTTTCTGGAAGTTAGATTTTTAAAAGTTAACTTTCAATCCCTTTTTACAATGTTATTAGGCCAGATTTTTGGTAGAATTTCCTTTTTTCCCCGCTCTAAGTTTGACTGAATTCCCAGGTCACACATTTAGATGCATCAGTCTGCTAAAATTGTTTTCACTAAACAGCAGTTCAAATTTAAGGGTAATCCCATGAGTATGTAGGTGTTAAGTCCAAAACAAAGTAAATTTTTTCCTATTGATTTCATTGCTCCATTTAATAAAACTATAGCTCAGCATGTAAAGTGGTTTGCTTTTTATGCTTCTGTTTATTTTGATGTTTCTGGAAAAGTGAAGACATCCTGCAATTCAAATTCTCCTTATAATAATTCTCTCTATTCCGTGCTGTTACGTTCTGGTGTTTCCCAGTGGAGTACCGTTTTGCTGCGGGTTTAAGTTTACAGTGGGCTAGCAAAATATCAGTCCAAATGTATTTCAGAAATTCTTTTGCTGACAATAACATAGCTAACAGCTTATACTAACAAAAAAAATTTCTTGAGTTTGAAATCTATATTGTTCTTTCCATCTCAGACTTAGCATTCTTGGAAGACTTAATTTTGCATTTAACAAAGTTGTATAAAGTAGTCTGAACAATTTATCTTGTTTGAATAAGTGGGAACTTCCTTAGCTACTTGAGGAGTGAAATAGTTTAAAAACTACTTCTCATATTTGGGAGGATAATGACCACCATAACCATTACAAATTCAATAAAAAATATTAATTCACAGAGTTGGCTTATGTTTAAAGTACAAGCACTGGGACCAGTTTGAAATGAATGTGAGATGAGGACAAGTACATTAACTTCTCCCTACTTCTACTGAACACAATCTTAGTAGAAATTTACTTATACTATAGTATCTTCACTTGATACAACTTATTTTGCTTGTAGCTATTTAACCCCCCCATGAGCCACAGATATTTTGATTTTAGCCAATATGAATTGCTTAGAGTTTGTTGAGAATCTATAATACGTAACCTGTTATGCCCTACTTGATACTGAATACATACACAAAATCACTGTCACTGAATTGTCATCCCAGTACAAAGACTCAAGTGATATTACCTAAGAGCCTTGTGTTAGTGATAACAAATATATTTAACCTTATGCAGTGAATTGTGTTCTACTGTGAAGGACCTGCTACTTAGTTTAGAAGTGTCTAGGTTCAGTAGGTTCATAAAAGTTATTTCAATGCATGTTCTGAAATACTGATTCTCAGAGCAACTTCCCCATTCCCCTTCTCCCTTTGGCCCTTACCTCAGTTTTCTCTCCTTTCTCGTTCTCTGATCTGTTTGAGCACCTCCCCTTACATTTAAAAACTTAAGAGTGGTGCTATTTCCATTAAATTATGTTCTAAATCCACCAAGTTTTGGTGTCAGGAAAATGTAAATCTAAGTTCCAATTTCATACTAGCAAGGTGTAAATTTGTTTTACCTTTGAGCCTCATGGCCAACCAACAGATACATTGGGTCCTAAGATCTTCAGACCTCTGACAGGAAAACAAACACACTCTACAGAGGACTAGGCAGAGAATTCTGTTTGCTCTTTTGGATTAGCTACATGTCTTGACCTTTCAATGACTTCAGCATTTGAAAAAGCCATTACTGTAGCACGCTGATGATGAAATCAGCTGATGTTGACTCTTCTGCGTAACTACATCTGCTGTACTTTGTCCAAGAATTGGAAAAAATATCATGTTAATAGCGATTAGAAATAAAAGATTTAACACCTTAATATCAGAAGAATTATCAATGAATAACATTTTTTTAATGAAGTGTAGGTCAAATGTGTAGAGGCATTAATTCCTCAGTACTGTCCTGAGTGTAGTGAGACACTGATGTCATTACATAAACCCATGGTTTTAGTAATGTTAAATACAGTGACCAAGGGTCATTTAAAGTGTGTCAGTTCTTACTTAAAAATGATCTGCAGTGAAATACAGCCGTTATGTTACACTGTGGATTTCTCCTCAGCCATGCTAAGCTTAGTAAGCTTAACAGATAAAGCACTTGCCACTTTCTCTCAATAACCACAGACAAGTACCAAGTTGGAACAGCCAGGCATTTGCACTAATTTAACGGAGCTTGCTTGGAGTTGGCCAAGACTCCCAATTCATGGATGGTATTCAAGTGAAATTTTACATTGGGCTGAGGAACCCTAATTAACACAGTATCTGGGTTAAGCAAACTGAACTGTCTCCCTTCTGCAGCATGTGTTTTGTTATACTCTTTCCTGAAGCCAGTGAACCACATAAATATTTTTTATTTAAATTGCTATGTGATGTTCTGAAGTGGCACCATGCTGCTATGGAAGTAATTTATACCAGTACACTGATGATAATGTGAACTGGTTCAATTTGATTTCACGATGAAGTTTGTCACTTGAATCAGATCTGACTCTGCTATGGCCCCTACAGAAGGGGACCACACAACTATCTGAACAGGAATCTATTTCTAAAGGCTGAAAAAGTATGTGGTAACCTACAGTTGTTGACACTGATTTAACTATTTCTATAGTAATCCCTGGATATTGCATCCAGTGTCCTGTAGCGGCAGGAGTTTTAGTGCTAATCACAAATGGTAAGGGTAGCCTCCTATCTGTGAGTTTAGAAATGATGAAAGAAGAATCTTTATCATGAAACTGTTGAAAGTAGTTTGCACCTTACTCCAATACTCAATATTTACACGGTACAGATAGCTCATGAAATAAAGTATATGAGCACAACAAGCAGGAATCGCAGTGATTTAGTGACTGTTGTAGTTATTAGATGGCATTGCTCCTGAAAACTCTGGGCTCTCATGAAAGCAAAGGGGGCGATTCAGAACTGGAAACTAAGACAGAGGAAAGATGTGCATTTTCACATTTGCTGCAATACTAACAGTAAAGAAGGCAAGAAAAGCTGTGGAGAAAAGTCACCTGCACATTTGGTATAAACATTTGTTCTTTAGTTATTTCTGTCAAGTCACCAACTTTCAAAGACAAATCTAAAAAATTACTCAAAGTTCCTATAGAGAAAAATACTTCTCCAAAATTGCTTTCTTCAAGGCCTTTGATGTAGCTGGTACTTAGCCTTGAATATAGAGTTAGTAACTTCCCCTGGCTAATAATAGTTCCCTAGATGCTTCCTTCGTAGTAGTGTGGCCAGAACTGGTGACTGGTCTTAAATAATTCAGTGCTTACCTTCTGTCCAAGCCTGCTCAGTAGGAAGGCAGTAGTTACTGAATGTGCCAAAAAATTCAGTTTTGCTACTGCCTTTCTAAACATAACCAGAAAGGTTGCAAATGTATTCTAATATTCATTCAGGTACTAGAAGAGTGGAAAGCTGAGCCCACATCTTCAGGGTAGATCACTGATGACCATTCCATAGGCTATTTTGGGAGGCTAAGAAACCTGTTTTTTTCTGCTGAAGATGCCTGTTGTAGCAGAGAATTTACATATGGAAAACACGTCTGGTCTGTGGCTGGCACAAAAGAAAGAGTGCCAGTCTGCTTCCAGCTCCAAATACTGTCAGACAGTTCTCTTCAATATAAAAATGCATCAACTAGTCCTTTGAACAGAAACCAGAATTTCAGTGCAGTCTTAACTTGACCCATGGCTGCTTCTGTTTGTAATAAAAACCTGTTGCGTTAAACTAACTGTACAATGCTTTTAATTTATGTGGCAAGTTAGGAAAAAAAATACAGCTGTTTTGAGAACCATAATATAAAACATCACTGCCACGTGTCCAGACATAACTGTTAAATGCAACTGGAGTAATAAAGACAAGGAGGCCACCTCAGGTAGGCTGTGACTTTGTGCCCTTAATGATAGAACTGAATTATGTGGTTTCTAATAGTGGCAAATGCACAGTACATTTCCATGTGAACCAAAAGGAAGTTGAGCTGTGCTGCTCATGGGGAGTACATTGAGGTGTGGGAAATTGCATCTGAAGTTATAGGATCTGATAGTTGCATCTGAATTACAGGATGTAGTTAACACCTGCATAAAATATCCACTGTATCAGGGTCTCTGAAGGGCCTTGAGCACCACTTAAAACTTCTGTATGATCCAAATGATCCTCATCCTTTTTTTTTCTGAATCCTCAAACTATACATCCAAATTATTTAAGGCCCAGTTATTTATGGCTACTGCTTGCAGCATTCAGGAGGTAGAGTTCATTCCTCACTCTGACCCTAGCATCAGGGATCCTTGATCCTAATCCTCTTGCTCAGAGAGAGTCCTAGATAGTCTGTGTGCAAAATAGAAGCAGTAATTTGGACCAACTACCAGCACAGAAAAATAACAGCTATAAACTCATGCCATGAGGAAATTAGAAAGGAGGCTTCTATTTTCCTTGCTAAGCTCTGATCCATAGTTGTCATTGAGATATCAGTGGGCCAAAAATGTGTTTGTAGCTCATTGTCAAGTCTTCATACCAGATAAATACTCCTTGTAATGTAATCCTTGTGATGACTGGCAGCGTGCCTGCCTAATGTGACAATTGGTACATTGGCAAGTGTGATATACCTTGATATTTTAATCTTTATTTATGCAGGGACTCAAACCATTAGTTCCCACTGAATCCCCAGCTCCGATTTTTGGGACAAGTAAACCTTCAGTTTTACCAGCAACTGAGCCTTTCTTGGGTAAAAACAATGTGTCAGACCTACAGAAAGTTTTTCAGGTAATGACAACTTTGAGAGTAACTTAAAGAAAACTGAAGAGTGGGACATATCTGTCCTTATTTTAACATAGTTAACTACTTTTGCCATTCTACAATACCTAAATTCTGTAAAGTCTAGTCAAGAAACTGTCAAGTACAGTATAACCTGTGTACTTGTACTATACTACAAAGTATGTGCCTTGTATAGGCGATAAATACAGAAAGTGGATAAATGCAGTAACACTGTCTTTTTGCTGACTTCAGAAATTGTTGTATTATTTGACTATTGGAAGCACTTTCTCTCTGGGAATCCAAGTGTATGCCTTAAAGCAGATGTGTAGGAGCAAAGCAAATCATTACTGTTTTGTGTATAATAATTTGAATGTTGCTGAAGCTGTTTATAGTGCAGTATAAGAGCAGCACAGTAAAGTTTTCAAAGTCTGTTAGCTATGCAATTTCTAAATGTAGTAGGACTTTTCTTAAAACAAATTAGTTAAGCTTTTTTTTAAGCATCAAGAATGTGCTTTATATAATGTTCCCTTTTCTCTCTTACATGCCACTTCCATTTGGAATGTGTCAGTCTGACTTGGTGAATAATTTTTTATACATATCTTTTCACATTCTGTTGTTAGTGACACTTTTCCCATCCAGGTCCTCTTGAGAAATATTTCAAGATATATTCTTTCTGCTTGCACTTAACAGCTTTGGCTAACAAAATTAACTTGCCTTCTCATTTGTCTTGCTAGATAAAACCCACCTAATACACTTGGTTGTAGTGAGCCTATTTATTGGGAGATTTCCCTTTTGGAAGTCTCTTAATTTACCCAAGGTAGCTTATTCCTTAATGACCTCAGTATGGGTGTTAATTTCTTTTTGCTTGTTTTCTCCTTGAACTCTTCCCACAGAGATCAGATGGGCTGCCAGTACACCTGAAGGGAGGAGTTCCAGATAGGATGCTCTATCGGACCACGATGGCTCTGACGATAGGAGGGACTATCTACTGTCTGGTGGCACTGTACATTGCCTCACAGCCAAAAAATAAATGAACCACACCTCATGGGACCCGCAGCACTCCTCTGACGGATCTCCTGCACGTACCTCTTTGCACTTAAATCTGTTCCCTGTGATCACATAGGGTTCATTATTCAGATCGGATTTCTTGGAGAAAACGTTTTTAAATCGGTTGCCTTATGTATTCTGAAAAACCAATATAAACAGAGAAATACACAATTTTAACATATGGTTGTAGCTTTTCTTGTCTTACAGGAGTTTATGAACAGTTGGAGAAAGTTAAGCTTTTCTTTCCTTCCCTCCCCCAACTTAAGCAATGTTAGAGAGAGGACAGGACAAGTAATTTGTGGGCTATGCACCACATTCCTTAGTGGAAGGACACTGCTAGTTTCCAAAACACTAAAAGCAAAGAATTTAATTGTTATAGCGTAGTGGGAACCTGTTTCTGTTCTATACAGGTCATTTTACGTAAGCAACTGGCAATGGAACTTTTCCAAATGCTGGTATATTATTAAATAATATACAACCTCTGGTGGTAGGACAAAGGGCTTGTCTCCCTGGAGCATTTAAAGTGGATTTATTCCATAACTTTAGCATCACTGTGTGCAGTAGAGTGCACCATTATGGTAGCATCAGTTACACCAGTTTATGGACTTTCCTTCGTCAAACTGTATTATCATGCAATAAAGATAACTACATGAATACTAAAACAGGCAAGTCTCGAAAGTTCATTTCAGCACGCCTGGTAGTGAAATAAATATATTGGTACACTTCTAAGTTCAGCTTGGAGATCTCAAATCAGAAAATTGATTCAGCTAACTTACTGTCATCTTTTTGCGATGGTAAATCTCTTAAAACCTCTCCCAGACCACACTGTGTGTTTAACTATAATTTTTGATGAAACAGGTCATTGTCATAACTCAGCTGCTTATTATTTTCAGGGCCTGCAGATAGCTATTTATGTACACACATTCACACACATTTTCTTTGCTCTGTGGATGGAAGAGAAACAAGCCAATAAAACCCTTCTTGGATTCCCTTTCCTAATAGCATAGCCTTGAATTGCAAGTTTCATACAAGTCTTCACAAAAAGCATCCTGTAATTTCATAGCTCCTCCTCTGCCCCTGAACATTGATTTGCTGGCCGCTGGAAAGACCCATCTCTCCCAGAACTGTGCAGAAACAACCTTCAAAGTAAATAAGAAAAATAGTTGATAAAGGAAACTAAACCAGCCTTTTTTCAATCTTTTACTAAATACCTTCTGGTTTTTTTCCAGTTTAGTTACATCAAAGCCTTACTGCTGTTTCATAGGAAAGAAAATTATCTGCTTGTACTGTGATCTCAGGTTTCAGTTAATGTTGGTATTTCAAGATGGGAGCGATTTAAATCAATGAAAAATAATTTTGTAAGGACAGCAGGAGTCAAAGAATAGCAGAGAATAAATTCTGCAGGAATTGACAGTTGTGTTGCCTCTACTGATAAAATATTTTCTCCTCAGTAGCCCATGCTTCCATGGCACTAAATCTTGTCCTGTAGGCTGTTAAATACTACGAAAAAAAAAAAAGAAGAGAGAAAGAGAAAACAGCACGGTAGGTTGTTGTCTGTCTACCCTATACACCATCTATCAAGCACTGCCTACAAAAATTTTCTAATAAAGGATATTTTGTACATAAACTTGACAGGTAGATTTTAATGAAGCCAAGCTTTGCTCAGAGTATGTCCATGCTCTTAGTTTTCTGATGTGGTCTTGGTTTTATTGGAGGGGTGGGTTTGGGTTTTTTTCTTTTTTGGTTTTGTGGTGGGTTTTTTGTTTTAAACCAACTATTTTTATCACTCATCTAGAGGGTAACAAGTTCCTGCTTGTTGCTACAGCAGATGTGGATAAAATAACCAAGCTGTTACCCCACAGCTCATTAGCCAGTGGGAATACCCTCATGGAAGGAATGACAGCCTTAGCACTCAGGCACAGCTTTCTTAAAGGAACTCAGCTAGGACATTGGGTTCATGTCTTGCACCTAGAGGTCATGGCTGAAGCCATGGGTGTCAGAATTGCCCCAGGCCTCCCTTTTTCCAGCTCTTTGTCAGCAGCTAAGAACACATGCCAAAGGGACAAAAACCACCCATCAGATTTTGCAAATAAACAGAGATTTTTAAATACATAATCCATTGCATCTTCCCCCCCGCTCCCCACACCAATGTCTGGATTTTGAAAAACTACTTTCACTTTGCCCTTCTCGCAAAAGCTGACCCAGTTGAAGCAGGATGAGAGTTCTGCTTCAGCTTGTGAGATTCACACCCCTGGTTCAGTTGGGGGTTAAAGAACAAAGAGGCTTGTCTGCAGCCATTGAGTACAGCTCCAGGTCTGAGAGAAAGGGCAGACTGCATTTCTATGTTCCCTCAGCAAAGTGCTCTGAAAAACAGGCAAGCTTCCAAGCTGTAACTGTGTTAGTCTGTGGCAGCAAAATCTTGCCCCCTTCCTCAATTAGTTTTGAGATCATAATGAAGAAATTGCAACATGGTAAATCTTTTTTCTTCCTAGAGAAAAAAACTTGAGATACATCTATTTTAAAATACTGATGCCGGACTTCTGCGATGATTCAAGAGTGTCCAAGTGTTTTGAATTATTATTTGTGAGACAGAGACCTAATCATCATCTTAAGCCTTCAAGAACATCCTTACCTCTAAAAGGAGTAGTCTGACCCTGGCCTGATTGTTAAATAAAGTCTTCAATAAGGAGAACCCGGGGTGACTTGAAGCATCAAGGCTGCTTCAATATTGTGAGTTATCATCCCCAGAAGTAAGAATCTGATGGGAACTACAACTTCATTATGGTGTTATGTTCTTGTTTTTTAAAAACCCTCTCAGTTTTGTCTCAGAAAATATGCAACCTACCAACACGGAGGACTGGGGAAAAAAGAAGGCATTTTTTAAATGATAGCTTATACTCTAGTGTTTTGGTATGAATGTATATTAGGGAATAAATTATAATAAGCTCTCATACCCCAAGGTGCCGAGTTTGGAAGGGAAAGCAGATGAGATTTAGAATACACTGGAACAAAATTATCTCATGGATAATCATCCATCCCCCATGGCATTATCTGATTGTTGAGAGACACTGGTTTTCCTTCTTAAATTATTTCTCTGGCAACCTGGATTCAAGAGTTATATCTTTGTAATGGTTTTTAAATAAGATCTCCTCCCCTACCTTTTGTGTGGGAGTAGTAGAATAATGCATTTGAGAAGACGTTGATAGTATGCACATATGTCTTCCAGCTGCTTTAAAAATTAAAAGTGTGTTAAGGAGAGGATTCCTCCACAGTATTTTAGTGTGACCTTGCAGTCTCAATAGGCTTTTGCCTTAATGTTTTGAATTGTCAATGGACTGATTATTTCCGTACTGAGACATTAGCTGATCTTGCCTTAAAGCAAAGCTTTCAAATTAAAAGGCACTGTAAGGAATAAAAACACGAGAAACTAGAAAATTTGGAATCTAATCTTACAGACCTTACAAAAGCCAAAATGAGTGTTTAAGAACTGTTTCTTTCCGTACATGCACATAGTACTTATTCTGTCTTTATCCTCCTTTCTGCCTTCCAAGAGGCTTTAAGAATCACAGATCAGATGGGGGGTTTTTTGGTGACTCCTCTCACAAACCATTACCCCTGCAGATCCTAAAATTTGAAAAATTAAGATGCTTTTCTACAAAAAGAAAAATGGGCATGTATTGGCTAAATTACATATAAAATCATGCTAAACTGCTCTAAAAAAGGCGCAAGATATCTGCATTTTATGATATAGTATACTAAATTTTTCCCCTTTCCAGCCCTTCACCTCAGTGAAGAGTTTCACAAGGAAGTCAAAGCTTGATCTCTGTTTTAAACTGTACAGTGGGAAGAATTTGCCTGTATTCTAAGCATTAATGTTAAGCAATAGGCACAATAAACAACCTTTTAAGCATTTTGCATATTCAGTACTAATTGCATCTTCATTTATAACAGATCATTAATTTGAAACAATTCCAGTTATCTGCAGTGCAAGTGATGCACAGATTGCTAAGAGATAGAAGCATATTTGCTGTGAGAGGGAGTGCAAGCATTCCTGTGGTTTAGGAAATAGGGTATATGCTGTCAAGCATCAGTGTGGCATCTCATTAACACCAGATTTTATTTCCTGGTGCTTCTCACGTGATCTCAGACTGCTTTTGGATATGGCACTAGACAGAAGAAACTATTATTTTGTACATTAATTATCTCAAAATACAAGAAAGTTAAATTCAAGTGTCTGTTTCTTCACCCAGTCTATTGCAGGCAGCCCAGATCTGCGCTACAAGAAGGCAGTCATCATCCTCTAGCTCCAAAGAGACATGATACTCCCTGATAAAATGTTTTTTCTGAATGATTTTGCCTGGTGAATTCAGTGCTGCAAAACTGGGGAGGTGGGAGAGAGGGGGAAGTATTTTTCCTCATTTCACATCAGCTGCATACCACTCTCGCTTTTCCCCCTTCCTCCCTCCCACGGTTTTATTCTGAAGACCATGAAAATTTTGCTAGTTACTTCCTTTTTTACAGCATTTCTTATATATTCTGTCCCACAAAAGAAATGAAATTGTTTCTAAGGGCTTCAAGAGAACTTCTGAAATATTCATATCATATTCATATAATTTGTCACATGTATTTTTTCTCTGCAAGCAGGAACAAGCCCTGGAAGTCTCCTTTGTCAAGTACGTGATCCTATCAACCCACAGAAACCCTGACTTCAGTGAGAAGTGCTTGAAAAAGCTGTTCTACAGGTACGCAAACGTAGGGACACCAAATGATTCGCTGCTTACAAGCACTAGACTGTATCTCAAAGAAAGAGGAAACACTTCTTCCCTGCAACATTCTTATACTTCAAGCCATGTTACCTCGAATGTATTTTTGTACCCTCTTTCCTATCTTCCTTACAATTCAGTCACACTCATTTATTTTGTTGTAAGTGCTTTATCTATTTATGGTGCGGTGCTACCTCAAACCTCTTGGATACCTTTCACCACTGAGCCCTAATTCTGAGCACCCAAAATTGGAAATTTAGGCATCAATTATAGTGTGTTTCTATGACAAAGCTTTCATTTGAGGCACAGAGACAGCTGACAGCATCCATTGCAGAGTTCAGTATGACCTGTCAGGATTAGCCAGATGTTCTTCCAACCACAGGAAGCCATTCTTATCCTTTTGAATGGTGAGGAAGATCATCTGTGTAATCTTTAGTTGCTTACCTACTCACAAGAGAAGACTGTACATTGTCTAATCCACAATACTGCATAAATGTGAATTGTGTCTTCCTTTAAACTAAAAGCAGAACAGCACTCTGGAAGGAAACAAAGAGAACGTGTTTGGTGGAGTGGAGAGCTGGTAAATGTCAATTCCGCCAACTTGATCCTGACTTGTTGTAAAGGGAGCAAGACTAATGAAATGCAGCTTTTCTAGCACAAAGAACAAGTGCTACATATTAAAGCTTGTTCTTGCATAAGCTTAAGGAAAATTTATTAGTCTTCTAATTGGAAGTGATTAAGCAATTCTGCTCATATGCAAAACAAAACCCACACTTCATCATACTCATTGTCAGCAGCATAACCCTGCAGAATTAACAGGAGGCAAGACTTTAGGCTCTTACAAAACAACAGCAGCAAAACTCTATTCTGCAGTCAAGCAGGATGGAGTCCACATAAGGTTCCTAAGGTGGAGACACCAAGCAACTTGTAGCACTGTATCCTTACACTGTCTTCAGAGACACATATTCAAAACAAACCGAAATAATGATTTCTGGCACTCTCAGAGACTTGCAGGTTTCACCCGCAGCTCTTTCTGAAGCTCTGTAACTTTCCATGGCCACTGGAGAATGGCTCACTAGATAAAGGGGCAAGTTTTTGCTTAGACATGTTCCCAGCTATGCAAAATCTGACAGATAATGCCTGTCAAGCCTGCCCACAGAGAAGGTGTGTATTTGATCTCTCTGTACTGCAGCATGTATAAAAATGTAAACATAATACAATATCCAAATGTGGCAGTATTAAAATGCTAGAATAATTGCAAAAGACACATGCCCTTCAGGAAGTTTATCAAGTGTGTGGCATATCCTCATTTTCACTGACCAACAGCTTGCAATAAAAAACTGTGGTATGGATTTCCTGGATTACAAACTCAAATGCCATGTTCTTTATTTAAATTGTGTAGAATAAACCAAACTAAGGGAAAACAGAAAGAATCTATTGGTTGCAGTATTAACTAGAGTCATCGCTTCTCCCTGGTTTCCTGTTCCTCATCCCCAGGAGATGCTTTTCCTGCCACTTTTCCTGGAAGCAGGAAGCACTAAGTAATCATGCACCTATACACAGTATGATTTTTCTTTCTTCTAGAACAAGGGAGACTGGGTGACCATAGAATAACCAACTTGTTTCCATGACACCCATTCCTTTCTTTGTGGATGCAACCAAAGAACTCGACTCTGCAGCTTTCTCCAAAACTGTAGTGCCTCACATGCCTGACAGGCCTAAGGGAGGGAAGGCCTTCATGGATACTCTGGCTCATCAACAGCAGGCAGCGAGAGAAAAGGGGAAGTGATACTTGCTGTCTCTGGAAACAAAGCCAGCAGGGCTACATGAAGCTGTCACCTGTGAAAAGCATCATGGAATTCCAGCAGGTCTACCGGAAACATCCCTTGTGACCCTGTGTCAGATGGCTATTCCATACATACACATATGTTTGTGTGTGGGTTGACTATTTCAACTCTAAGTTTTGGACTCCCTGTTTCCAAAATTCAGCCACTTTCACCAGCTAGATGACGATCTCTTGTGTGAACACTCGTATATGTCCTTTAGTTTTTGCATACTGTAAATTCAAATGACCACCTGATACATACATTTTGACAGGATCACTGATCTGTGTTTATCTTTTAAGCTCTTTAAATTTTAACTGGCTGCATAAGAGTCTTCAAGCGCTCAATCAAACCCAAACTGCTCTTTTAACATCCCTTGCTTTTATTAGGTATTTCTGCTAAGTTTTTCCTGGATAGCTATAGTATCTTGTATTAGCACTTGTGATGCTGGTAACTGAGCCTTAAAGTTGCTGAACTCAGTGTGTGAATGAGGAATTATGTGCTTTGTTTCTCAGAACTAACACACAGATATGCATACACAGTGCCTGCAAGGATAATTCTGGTTTCCTGTTGTACTTCTGGAAAAATATATTTCCAGGAAGAGCAATAAATAAGTAAATGGAATCTAGTACCTTTAGCAAACTTTTTGCCTGTAACAAACAGGTTTGCACCACTGGCTTGAAGAAATTAAAGCTACGTGAAACCCAACAGAATCTGTCTTCATAAGACAAAGGAAAAGTTTAAAAGCCCCAGTTTTTATCCAGCATGTTGGAATCTGCTCTAAACAATTTGGAGTTGAACTATTACTGCACTCTCGAACTTCATATTTTAATGTACGTTAGGCAAAAATGCACTAAAAATGCCTTGTTACTCCTTTTCTCATTAAAAATTGTTTCAGTTTTACACTGTGAGGAGGTGCATGTCTACTCTCCTAGAGCTGCAAACACTGAAGACATGATGGTCTCCAACTGAGCTTGTGAAAGGTCTCAAACAAGTGGTTTTCTATTCATGCATTTTTGTGTGGAAAAATTGCAAATATCCTATCTGCTATCATTTTTAGAGTCAGCTTTGCTAGGACACACAGTGTTAAGCCAGAACTAGAAGAGTCCTTCTAAGTTGCCATAAATCAGATGGATCCTGTCTCCTGGGGCTGAATCAGAACAAGTCTTGTTTCTGGCAAGGTATAAGCTCATTTTTAGATTGTCTCTCCACACTCGTCACCATTTTATCAGCACAACTTGTAGGTTGCATAGCAACCTGCCCAAGTTTAATTCTTACTGGCAAAATCCAGACCAAAGTGGATGTGGCACCAGTCAAAGAACAAAGATCTTTATGCTTGGGTTACAATGATCTGTTACACAAACATTCAAAGTTAGGCTGAAGTGCAGCAGGGGAAAAAAGAAATAAGCACCAAACCACAAAACCAAGACATCTGGCAAAGTTTCTATCCATTTTTACGAATTTTGACAGGAAATACCTACAGATTTTTCCCCTCTCAAGATTCCTGCCATATTTCATCTGTTCCTGTTAGAAAAATCAAGTAGCAGAGAGCAATTTCTTTCCTATGAAGCTCTTTGTAATAGGCCACATCTCTGCAGCTCCAGACACAGAACTTCTGCAAGATGCCAATGAAAGTGCTAACTGTGAATTTGTGCCACTGTATGTGACCCATTGTGATGCTCTTTTAGGACAGGAAAGTTGACAAGATGCAGAGTACAGACCAAAGTATGCAGCAATTATAATAAAGTTGTCCTTTGACCGTCTGAGATATCCACGTAAATCTGTGTTGTATACCAGCCTGGTGAGATCATCTGCAGAGATAATATAACCTAGAGGCTGCAAGATGGGTGACATGGCTGGGGTTTATATCTCCCCCTTGCTTCCTGCGATGACACCAGAGCATTTAGTAAAAGCACTGTTTGCATATGGTAGACTCACAATCTACCACCTACCAAACACTGTTACAATGACCAAAAGGTTTGGGGTTTTTTTTTGTTTTTTGATTTAAGAAGAGTTACAGAATTTTTCACTGAGTACCATGTACTTTACAGACTCAAGAGGCTGATTTGACTCTCCATTCAAGGCCAAACATGCTTTGCCTGAATCTGGTTCTACCACCTTGAGCTAATTTGTTTTATTTTTCAGACTTGATTTGCTCTGTTGCAGCAAAAATAAGGAGTACAAGAGTGATGTGAAAAATCTACTTTTGCTTTAGAGTGCAGAGTTAGCAAGAACTAGTCTTGTATAATTAAGATTGAAAGTTCCTCACAGACATTTTATAATGTTTTTTCTATAGTTACAAAGGTCCTTGGAGATTTAATGTTATATTTTGCATGTAATACCATTTACAATTTCTGATTTTGATCTAAGTCCTTTTGATTTACTCACAGCACTAATTACAGTACACCCAACTCTGTGACTGAAGCCAAATATTACAGTCCGTGTGAATCTTGGCTGGAGTTTCACCTGAGTGATACATGAAAGAGAGGTGCAGAAACCAGTGTAGAAGTAACGGTGTATTTGCTATAATTTTTTCACAAAAAAAGGAATAATTTATGGTCAAACACACTGGAATAAATCTTGTGTGTTACATTTCTTAGATTCACTCTGAAACCACCTTTATCTCATACAAGGTCAGTTATCTGTTATAAGATAAAGCAGCATTTTTTAGTAGCGATGACACTAACAACTACGAGCAACTTCAGAGCTGTGTTTGTGGACAGCAGCTGGGTTCTGTGAGCCAGAAGAGTCCATTGGATCTGGAAGCTTGAATGGCCATGGAGCACCATCTTATCACTACACATTTTATTTTTGTAGCATTTAGAACAAGCTCTATTATTACTTGCAACAGCTCCATTTTTAGAATAGCAAAACAGTCCTTTATTTGTAGCTATTTGTATCAGTTTGGTTACAAAACAAATGTGATTCACTCTATTAATCCTTATTTAATACAATTTTCTTAGAAATTAACTGTGGGATTTTAATTTCAATACTATAATAAAAGGTTTGAAATCTATTTCACGACTTGCAGAAGAGGAATTGGGGGACGAAAAAAAAGAGATGTGGTTCTCATTTTATCTGCTGCAATTTTTATATCTGCTCAAAGTAGATTTAGGGTAATGACATTTTAATTCAATGGCCAGCTAGGGATAAGAAAAATTCTGGAGCATTTCTATTTCAGTTGATCTTAAAGGAGTCCATTTGGTTTGAAATAAAATGTACTAATGTCAGGTAATCTAACCTTGAGAAGTTGTCAACTTTAGAACAAAAATAAAGTACATACTGTTTCTGAACCTTTAAATGACACCCCATCTCTCCCCACCCCCTCAAAAACCAACCAACCAACCAAAATAACAATAACAAGAAGCCCCCACCCCTCCCCAAAACACGTGAGGAAACCGATCTCCACTCTAGAATATCTGGGATAAAACCATTGTACAGAAACACACATTGTACAGAAATTTCTTATAGGTCTCTTCCTCCTTGTACAGATTAAACTATTCACTGAATTTAAGCCAAGCTTGTATCATTTGTGTTCCATGGGAGCTGACTACCTTAACAGAAGGTTTGTAAGAAAACAAAATAAAACTAAACTCATCTGGCTCTTAGTGTAAATGGCTTGATGGTGTTCTAACAAGCACATTTAACTTTCTTAGGGCTGAGTGAATGAACTATTCTGGAGTGAATACACTAGAATAGAATGTACAAAACAAAAAAAAAAAAAGGGGAAATCAGGGCAGGGACTAATTTTAAGGCAAATTAAGCATAATGAAGACTGAAAAAATAAGTATGGAGGGAAAAATTTGAGTGAGGTTTTACAGTGGCCTATTACAGATTTTAATAAAATTGAACCAGTACACACAACGTGAAACCCTGAGTCTGTTTCATAAAAGCAAAACTGGAAATGGCATCCAAAGAACAGGAATGATATAAATGATGACACTGAATTTCCCTGCAATGTTTCCCTAGAATGTCCAAACCACTATGCAAAGTCAGTTTCCAAATAGTTTTAATTCTTACAATTGTATGAATTTCCAAGGAGGATATTGGCCTAGGAGTGGGCAGCAGAAGGCAGACCTTCCATTACAGACCATTAAATACTGTGCCTGAGCAAAGCTTATTCCTCTGAGAAGGCAACGAGGGTAGTCAGACATCTCAGTAAAGAGGCTTGTTTGCTTACAAGTGTTTCTGAGACAAACATATGCTAAGAACATAGACATTAAGATGAGGAGGTCTGGGGGTGAACACTTGAAAATGATTTAATTTCTACCATTTAGTGGAACTTCAATGATGCAGAACACTCCAGAGTTTAATAACACAACATAAAGCAGATTTCTGTCTGGTGCTTAAAACTCAATTATTAATTAAAGTGTCTATACTGCTTCTCCTGGCTGGAATAATTTGAAAACAATTTCTGATTCATTGACCTTTGTGTTTAACCTCAGATATTGAATTTGGATGGTGCAATGCTTCATGTAAATACATTTTTCTTTTCCTTGATGATGACCTTTCCTTCTCCTATGCAAAAATATGGAAAACTTAAGATAATCATATCTTCAAAATATCTCAATTTGAATTTGATAAATGCCCAATACTGGTGCAGCCTAAGATTATGCCGAGACTGACCACCACTTTGAAAGGAACACAAGGCTTCAGAAAAAAAACATTTCTGAGCACCCGAAGGTGACATGAGGCTTAAAGAACAAGCAGAAATCAAAGTCTGTTTTATACAAGGATGTATGACAGGGAAACAAGAATGGCTGGTGAGACGGGATATTCTCCTTGGCTTTCTGCCGTTCAAACATTTTCATTGCTGTAACAGGAGCTTTGCTGAGAACCTGCAATATTTTATTTGACTATGACCCCTATAGCATCCCTAACCAACTCTTAGTATTTTGTCCCAGTGCAGGACTCTGGCCCCTATTGGAATACTGATACTTGCGGTTCAGCTTTGCACAGGGAACAGCGAGCATTCAGCACTTGGCAGGGTTACAGCATGGTGGCCATCACAATTACTTTGCCCAAGGCTGGCCTCAGGAATTTATCTTGTTAGTGAAACACAGGAGGGAGGAGAGGAAATAAGCTCAGTGCCTGTTTGAACAGGTAGAATGCAAAAGCTAGGGACCAGCTGTGGAAGGCAGACCTTTGAACTACAGTGCTTTGATCTTCAAACTGTAAGAATGGATTTGTCTCAACACACAGTCGTATGGATGTTGGTTACCTGTCTTAGGATATCACTGTGCACAGTGGCGAGGTTTTTCCCAGGGTTATTTTTGTCAAAATCAAATCCATGTTACATATTAACATATTAATCTCTATTAAGTAGCCACTTAGGAGTGGATATTTCCAGATAAAACTGAGGGGACACTCCACATTCATGGGCAGCTTGGAAGGATGCTGGTAAGACTAAAGATAAGGTTCTCTATGTGCAGCAGAACTGTTCATGCCTGCTCTCCCCATGGTAGTCACACTTGGTCTGTCAAACTTCCTGCCTTCCCTTCAAGGTAACACTTGTCCTGGATCCACTTTAATATTTTAATCAGGTAATAGACAACATAGAAATAATCTGGAGCTACCAAGAGTCTGACAGACAAGATTACAGGTGGCAATTTAGCCCCAACAAATCCCAAACAGCAGGTGCATTCTGCTGCTTTTTCTGACACTAAGAGCACAAATCTCTCAGCTTCCTACTCTGTCAAAGCATCAGTTTAAAGGAGTTTCCAGATCTTTAATTTTCTATATTGTGAAGGAGATCAACAAACACATTTAAATCATTATCAGAGAGGGATCTATAGACGGAGAGTAGATAAAATCACGTATTTCATAACTGACCTTTATGTTTCAGTAAACCTTATTCCTTAATAAGTAAAACAGAGCTGAAGATGAGCCCTTTGGCCAAAGCAAAGGGGAGCAATGTCAGTGCATCAACACACTAATACCCTGCACGAGTGAAGGAATAGCTTGGGATCCCCCATAGGACCCAAACACCACAGCCAAGTTGGTCTGAGATCATGACTGTCCTCTTTGAGGTGCTCTGGCTGCATTACTGCCCTCATCTGTCAGAGCACTGTGATTCAGCTGTGTCTGCCACCAGGCACGGCGGTACTATGAGGTCTACATTCTTTTTTAAAAATGAGGCATTGTAGTCAATCTGAAATTCCATATTGCACTGAAAATGAACATTTCTGATAACAATATCAATTACATATCTGAGAAGAAGAAAACCTACAAAACTGAAAATTAGTACTTGTCCCAGATAAATACAGAAATCCTGGGTAGCAAGCAGTATAAAAAGGGAGGTAGAAATGAACTTTTCCACAAATTCCTTTCTGGTAAGCCCCATCTTTGTCAGCAGAGGTACACGGAGGTGCACAACTCATTAAGGCGTGTAGCAATTTAGTGGCACAGAACTGTCAGAACGTTGGGAAACCCTACTCACTGCCTGCTACTACACCTGTCGTCAGCAACCAATATTGCAAATAGTCATGCTGCAGTAAATGCTGTTTAATAAGCCACTTAATAAGGACAAGTGATATGAACAAACACTGCAAACTGCATGCAAATTTGTGGGTCATCAAGGAGTTTTTATGATCAATAAAATAATAAAAAAGATTTAGCAAATTGCCATCATGCCTTAGGCATATCCTACCACACAAAATTCACCATGTGTCAGGCAGCACCATTCCCTAGCAACATCAAGTGTTATTATTAGCATCCAAGGTTATTAGTGAGCTGTGAAGTCACAATACTCAGAAGATAAAAACCTCTGATACTTTCATTGCTCTCATTGACCAGCTGGTGTTTTAATCATAATGTGTTGTCTCATTAAAAATCATTAGATTAATTCTGTGTATGATTAGAATCCACAAAGCCTGTTGCACGTTGCCTTTACAAAAAGAAAAGGTTGGCCTTCTGTGGTGTCTCAGAGTACTTTTGGGTTTATGTTAAAGCCTTTTTTGAGGAAAGGGTAAAAAGGAATAGCGGTACATACAAGGGTTTTCCCCTAAGGTAGAAACAAAGCCTGAGAAAACAAAGGTCTAAGCCATTAAAGTGGGCTGTGTGCTGAAACTGGCTTTGTGCAGTTGCAGGTGGAAGGCAGACAGACTGTCTAAGTTTTAGCTTTAGCCAGCAGGCTCTGAGCTCCGAGCTCAGTGAAGCGTTTTCGCCCGATTTCCCCCAGCGCAGCAGTGTCTCAGTCTTATTCTCAGCAATGCTTCGTGCTTGGCTGGTATTTACTATGTTGGGCCCACACGCCCACTAGGAAGTTTTTAGAAGTTCATTAATTAAATTTTTTAAAAAGTAAGATCATTGCTGTAGAATAAAATCCTCCAGTTGCTGGAAGAACAGTTGGGCACTGCACCTGTCTGCTCCACAAGCACATGGGGCAAGGGGACACCTTGTGCTCTACATTTTGTTGGGTCAGGTACAATGTGGATGGACTGGAAATCAATATTGTATCCATCAGCCTTCAAAAGGAAGCACTATGGCTTCCTCCCAAAACTTTGAGCACAACCACGATGCAAATAAGGGTGTCTCAAGTCTCAGGTCAGGCAGGCAGAGGAGGTAACCTCGACTCAACCCATCTCAGAACTTTTTGCTTTGAGAGATCAGTGAGCGCATGATGAGTCTCAGTCCTGCCATCCCACCACCTGTGCACGGTCCTGCTCCAGTGAGAAGCTATAGCTGGCAGACTGATACATGACCAGGCTCAGAAATTCACACAAACTCCCCCTTGCTGGCATAGACCACATAGCTGGAATACTACATCACAGTTTTACCAGATCCCTGCCAATGCCATCTCACCAAACAGCATGGATGGTACTTGTTTGCATTTAGAGACATTCTGAATCTTAACAGCCCAAACCACAGCATTTCTCACTACCAAGTCTTCTTCTCCACTCTTGATGTTTAACATTTTCATTTTATCTTCTTGAGGTAGCAAAAGTATTCAGAGTGAGATTTCTTTGGTTTTGCAGTTTTTCTTTCAGAGGCTCGAATTCACAGAGCCCACAGTATGTGGTTCATTGTCAATCCCTCAACACAAACTACAGGATTATCAATTTCCCTGCAAATGGAGAGTGCTGTCACCCAGAACCTAGGGAGTTCCTAGAGCCAGGGAAACAAGGTGGTATCAGTGCAATTCAGACTAATCCTTTATAAATCACTGTGTTTGCAAATCATCTGAAAAAGAAGGTTCTGGCTCACCCTCAACACCAGCCTTTTTCTCACATCCCTTGCTCTCTGTCACTGAGCCTCCAGCAGAAATCTTCTGGGAATGTTTCTAAATTAGCTCGCCAGTCAACCTCCTATTCAGCGTGCAGCAGCAACTTTCCAGTTAGCAGCTATTCTTCCACTGTAGTCTATACTCTACAAGTCATTATTCTAAATTTACCTACAAATTGAACAGCCCTCTTTCCATATGTAATTAGGCCAGGTACCAATATGTTCTAAATCCTCCCTCCTCTGGTTACATTACTGCTCATTAATTTTCTTCTTTATTGTCGTTATTATTCCAGCTTCACAGCACTGGATTGATGTTGACTATTGACACAAACAACTTCAGCTGTACAACTCAACCCCTGTATGCCTAGTCTACACTATCAGTAAAACAGGTACATTTATGTTCACATTTGTTTGTAATGCTTAGTCACATTCACAAAAGTATTATGTACCACTACCTAAGAACATCTGCAGAGAGGATTGTGCAAACATTTACAGTTGAATTCCAGTTCTTAATCACCTTTTCATTTGTATTTTTCTAGCTGGAACATGACAAATTTCTATCTGAGGCTGCATTTAAGAAATAGGAGCACCAGATATTTAAGACAGGAACTAAAGACAAAAGAAGAAAACAGATCTTCTTCTCACAGAAGAATATTGAAATAACAAAAACCCCTGCAAAATCCAAAAATATTCCAGCATGAAATATGGTTTGAAATATAAAAAGAGACAGACACCCTGTGTAGTAAATCTCTTGACTATGTGATGAAAACATCTAATTTCTGAAGTTTAAAGAAACTCTACCCTGGAACGTAAGAAATATTCATATCCAAGATCGACAGAATCTAGACCTGCAGCCAACCTGGTTTTCTCTTACTTAGTCCATTTTTTTTTGTTTTAAGACACCTTGCACACCCCCTTCATGAACAGTTTGTGACTCCCCTCGCAGCCCCTCACTTCTCATGTTTCTGCACCAGAGCCCTGTGTGAGCAGAGGCACATGGATATAATTAGAACTTCCATGTCCGGGAACTCCGTTGGCTCTGGACACATCTTTCCCTCATGGCATCCTTCCTATGCAAACAGCAAGGGTGCAAAAAAATCCAAACAGCGATGAAAGGCAGCATGAGCTGCACAGCTGCCCTAGTGATTCTCCCAGTCAACACCACTCTCTGGCTTCACCTCACCTCGCCAAGCATTCTTCTCTCCCTCATACTCTGTTTAAAGATCTGAACTTTGAAGTCCAGTGTTCAGCAGAGCCCTATCACCTGCACAAGGTCACCACACGAAACAGAAGGTGGGTCCCTGCTGTGCTCCTTGCCCAGCTGCCCCAGGACTACAGTGCCTGGCCACATGCAGACCAGGAAAGGAAACCAAACTGAACCCTTTCAGGCTGCGATAATTTAACTTCCCCTTCCCAAAAAATGATTTTAGCAAGCAGGAAAACACTCTCTATGTACCATTGTCAGAGGCATGAAAAAAACCTTTACGAAAGTATAATTTTTCTTTCTTGGATCTAATTAACACTGAGAACAGATCCTGTAACACTCTGAGGTTTCCTCTGGCTGACAATTTTAAATACCGTTTCCTTCAATCTTCATGGACTTCAAATTGAACACTTGTTTACACTTCCAGTGAAATACCATTATTTAATCTGCATTAAAATGCTTCTTCTGGTTGTCACACTAAAATTTCCAGCTCTTGTACTCTGAACTGGAACTGAACTCTGAATATAATCTATTACAGCCTTTATCTTTACACTAACCATGTCAGGAGCAATCTGTGGATATCCTAATCTTTCCCTTTCTAATACCATAATCTCCTGATCATTAATCAAAAGAGAAAAAATAGGGATAGGCTTGCAAAGCTGTTCTGTGCTTCCTGTTCCATGTTAGCAGTTGCTAAGTCACTTGGTAAAACCGTTAAGCAACCAAGCTTTTCTGTTTTATTGATGTTTTCTTTTAATTGTGCTCCCTCTGTTAATCTTCCCATTGCTTTATTATGCATCACAAGTTTCTCCACTTCCTAGATTAGATCCATAGTTCTTTATTACTCCTTGGCGTGGCTTGCAACACCTTACCTCAGTGCCCCATTTGTGAATGGCATATGATGCTTTATTGAACTAGACCAATGTAATGTGAATGCAAATGATTCATTTTCTAGCACTTCCTAGGAGTCTTTTTTTGGGTTTGGAAATGCAAGAAGATTAGAGGAAGTCTCATTACACCAGATGGGAGACTTACACGAATCAACCTTATCTAACATTGAAGTGAGCCCTGTTCAGACAATGAAGCTACACTACGTGACATCGAGAAGTCCCTTCCAATGTACAGTTTTCCGTGACTCTAATTCCAAACCTACTCTTTTTTTGGCTCATTCTCATGCCTTAACACTAAGTCTTTCTTTTGCTACGTGCATGAAGTCTTAATAGGAGTATGTGCCCACATATTGTTGAAGGGCTACATTCACAACACAGCAATTCGTGTTCAAATTTTCCCTGCCTGCAACCTCACTCTATTCTCTTCTGCTTCACAGAAATGCTTGAAATATCTGCCAGAGATTACTCAGTGGCTTGCTTTCCATTTCTTGATGCACTTTCACTTTGCACAGAGATCACATCAGGAGCTGAGACAGAGGTTTACCTCCTCCCAGGTGAGTGCCCTCACCGCCACATTGTGTGTCATGTATATAATAGATTTCAGGGGAAGAGATAGTGCTGTTACCCCTACTTTGTTTTTGATGAGTTACCTTGACTGTTTCATTTGAGTGGTGCATGCACACATGCTACAGTCTCTGTTTAAAGGGAAGAAATAAGTCAAGAATAACAAATCCCTCCCTTCCATGTCTTCCTCCTAGGTCTACAGAGGAAATCAAAACTTATTTTCACAGTCCCAGCAGAGTACAGGCTGATCATTTTTCTTGCATGGCTCTAAGCCAGTGAAACAACACTGATAACAAGTTTTAGACCTCCTTAATGCACAAAGAATAACACATGGGTTATTTGTCACAAAAAGATTAGCTATAAGGAATAACCTCTGCATGCAAACAGGAAAAGTTGCCACTAATGCAGAGAGGCATTTTACCATCTAACAGAACATGCCACTTAGGAATAGCAATTTCTTGTATCTAGATGCTTCCTCAAGGTCACTTCTGGGGAGAGACAGAAGCTCACGGTGTTGTGTCTCTGTCCTGCTTATTGGGTCAAGTACAAACAACAGCCCACTTGGGGAAAGAAAGGGATTCTGCAAGCTTGTGGCTTCCACTGCATCATGAAATTCACAGCTTTCAGCAGTTGAAGAGGAGCTCATAAGAAGGCAAGAGTGACTCCTCTCCACCTCTGCAGATCCCGCCCAACACTTACTCCATATCCTTCAGAAGAAGGGCTGTTCTGCACACTGGGTGAGACAATCATCTCCTTCATATCCTTCGGACACTGCTGCCAAAGCTGGCAACTGAGGTCGTGGTGAGAAATACAGCTATGGCCTGAAAGCTTCATAGAAATATCTGAAATAAGTATTAAACATCCTTCTTTTTTTCCCCTTTTTTTTGTAGATTAATCTCTTCAGTACAAACAACCAGATGAAGAATTCGAAGGAATGTGCGAGAACATAAGTGGGAAGCTAATGAGTGAGCAGGGTGGTATTACCATGCCCCAAAGTGAGTGTTATCTCTGCACTATGAAAGAAGCTAAAAATGATACCTGTCAACCATGGAACGTTTGCTGTTTGAAGGAATAAGAGATTAAATAGCTTCATGAAATGCCAGAAGAGATGAGTAATTATTCAGTGAGGCACCTAGACCAGATTAATTACAGCTTGGGAAGAGAAATCTCGATAGGAATGTTTCTGAAGGAAAGCCTTCATGTTCTAGTAGCCAACAGAATAATAATAACAATATTAATAAAACCCATCATAGTAAGAACAACAAAACAATACAGCAAACAAACTCCCCCAAAACCTCACATGACAGGAACCATTACTTCATGAAGAAGGATCCAAGAACTATTTATCAGTGTCTGTCTTTCTGCTCTAAGCCAGATCATCCAGCTCATATATTTTATGGTAATTCCCAAAGTATTTTTTAGTAGAATATTGAGTATTACCCTTGCCTTTAAAACAGTGAAAAAAACACAAAACTATGCAGTGTCTGTTACAAAAAGCTTAAATACAGAAACTGTGAAGGGAAGAACCTCGAGTGACACCAAGGAGATATGAAGAATACAATTCCCTTGAGATTTTAGAAGAAAAATATTTTTATTCCTCACTCCCTCCATCATCTCCTTTCCATAAAGTATAAGATGATGCTAAAAAAAGTGATTTTTTTCTCTTAGGGGGAAATCTGTTGTTCATAGCAACATCTCTCTCTGGAGGTATAAAGATTATTTGGGGAAAATTACCCTAATCTCAATTGCACTGACTGACAATTACAGTCAGAGAAGCCCTATGTAACCAAGTATTTTATCAAAGAAAATACCACACACTTCAAGAACAGAAGATTATCAGACTCCAGTACTTAAAATTAAGCATGCAGTTTCCACAAGCTTCTTGATTATACAAGAAATATCAAAATACGTCATGATAATTTCTTTAAGAAAAACTTCAACAGCCTTTTGCTTCTAATGAAAATAAATACTAAATTCAAGTAGCCCCCCAATTTACTGTCAGTTTAATTTTTCAGCTGCACTATATCACACAGCATGAACATCTTAAAGGTAATGCAGTTTTACTTGTAGGGATAGAAAATTTGCTCTGGCTCATCCAGAAATCCTTCCCTTTGCTCAGTCTGCAGACAAAATTTATCTTTTCAGCTCTCCAAGTCTAGCTGCAGGTGACTAACAAACAGCACGTTTAACTGTGATGCCTTCAGAATTGCTTGGATCTGATCCCACATGGATGTCGTGCCCTACTTTAGTGGGATTACATTTAGTTTGAAACTCTCCTTAATGGGAGAGCCGTGACAGGCCCAGGTCCTGGGATCCCACACTGCAGTCATGTTCCCATGATGTGCTCCTCTTGTGTTTTCAGGATATGAGATGGAGCTGGTCACCACCATCACCCGTGGAAACTACCAAACCCAACACAGAAGGTCTTCACGTACCTCTAAAAATATAAAACCTTCTCCAGCACTGCTGTTCCTGGAATGAGGAAGGACTTTCAGTAGGGAAGCAAACCAGGAAACATTGTCTGCAGGAGCAAGGGAAGAGCAACAGCAGCAAAACCAACCCCCAAGCAGCTAATGAGGACAACACCCAGTTGATGCTCTCCACCACCTGCTGATCAGGCATCTATTGCTTTGCTCTCTTACTCAGACTGGTGTAATTTCCTCATCCCAGCACTGCTCTGCCCATCCTTCCACTTTGGGAGAAAATCCTCAGCCTTACTCTAAGAAAAAAATCCCTCTGAAAGCCCAGCGAAATCCTCCTTTTTCAATGAAAGAGAAAAAGTAAGTCGTTATCAGAAGAACAAGCTTACTGCACTGATTGCTTTACCTACACCTTCTGCATGATTTTCTATCCCTCCCACTCCAAGTTTTCATTCTTTGGAAGAATAAGAATTTCTAGTTGCTCTGTATTTGCAAAATTTTAGTATACACTAAATTTTATACACGGGCTTTGTTCCTATTTGGTCCTTGATTCCATCATTATAATAATAAAAGTTGAACATTCAGAAATAATATGCAAATAGCTATTATACAGAAAACTGATTATCAGGAAACAACAACAACAAAAATAAAAGCTTTCTTAAGGTCTATGCTGTTTCAAAGACTTTCTTCCCTAGCAGTTGAGCTGTGAAAATTAGATTTGCAGTTCAGTTTCAGGTGTGAGAATTGCCAGTGTTGCTGAGAGCAGTCTGGAAGATAACTTGGGATGCAACACACCTGTGTTTGCAAGAACAAGTTAAGTAAGCCTAGTTTTCTTCCTTTTATCTGAGAAAACTTTTTGCTGCTTATAGATCTATAAAGAAATTCAACTATTACAGTTGAATATTTTCCATATTTTCTTTTAGTTAAAAGTCTAGCCATTGGTCCACACAAAGATTTTTGCAGAAAATGTCTGACCTCCTTAGATACTGTTGTAATTCTCTTAGGAAGAAAAACTGTTAATGGTTAAAAACACACAACAACAGACTGTAACTGCTTTTCCAAGCAGTTCTCTTTTTAAAACATTAAAAACAATAATATTATTTTTCTAACATTAACTCCCCCACCCCATATTTATAGTAATCTTTTTCTTAATTTGTTTTTTTTCTTCAAGGATTTTCTTATCCAAAAAATCTTTTCTATTTGTTTCCCATTTCAAAATCATGCATGTGGGAATGCACCACATTTTGAAGTTCTCATTCAAAGACAATTCACAAAGAAGGTCTCCTTGTGGTTTTATGCCCAGTTTTAGCTGCTTGTTCTGTCTTTCTATGCCTATGCCGGTAGGTGGATTTTTGCCTTCAGCCAGTTCTTCCAAGTGACAGCATGAGGTGGGCTCACAGCTCCATCAGTAAATTTGACATTGAAAAGAGGACAAGGTCAAAAGTTTTTTCAGCACTCACACTAATATATTCATTAGATTGAAGAAACTTCTTATTTGTAGGAATTATTAGGACAATTTTAGGAAGAAATCAAAAATCTTCAAAGTTGTTGTATTGTGCTGTGAGAAGTATCTTCAAGCGCAAACCAACAACTTTGGAGAACACAACAGACAGTTTAATTGCTGGTTATAGAATCTGCATTTGTTTGGTACTCTCCAATAGCCACTTTCAGCCAAGCAGTCCAACAGGGATTTGCCAGTGCTAAGCAGTCAGCATGTTTTTAGTATGAAGCTCTGAGTAACACCCTGAACAGCTCCAGATAGCTCAGGCTGTGTCCTGTCTGAGGTTCTACACTCCACACCTTCCTTTTTCTCAGCCAAGAATATTAACCAGAATTAACAATGACTAATAACATCACACAACACTTCACACTCAAGCAATGGCTGACTGACTCAGCCAGAAAGAACTGTTTGCCTTTGTTATCCTGTGCTGCTGCCTGGCCACATTGCTCTCCTGAAGTGTTGATGCTGTGTAGGCAGGTGCTAACCAATAGGAAACTATTGCAATTTCCTTTGAGTAAACTGAAAATGATTAAATGAATACAATAAGAATGAAAAATATAAGTGTTACTGGAACAGCTGTATTTGGCAATAAATCTGCCCATGATTACCTGTTATTTGCTAGTGCTCACTGACTGAAGACAGTGAGCAGTCTCTACTTTGTGTTTCTAGAAGATCTCTGCCCTGGTGAGGCTTCTCAGTGGTACAAACTAACTACATCAAGGCACCTTCTTAATCAGTTGTAATTCTGGTATCAAGTACAGTTCAGAAATCTATCAGACCCAAGAAGTCTATCTTCTAATCAGAAGTTCTGATGAAAGAAGTTTGTCCCATTTAGTCCTATATGATTATTTTTGCGTAAAGAAAATGTCTTCGCAGTAAAAAACTCTTGCAAGTGCAAACACAGCCTAGGTGTGAGCACATACTCCAAAGCCATGCTTGAATTATTAGAACAACACTGCCAAAATCTCTAGAGATGTGCTGCCAAAATCTCTAGAGAAATATCTTGCTGTTACTGGTATTGCTCTAAACCACTTTGAGAGTGCTTTGTTAAAAAGAAAAAAGTTCAAATCCCCCTTTGGGAGACTGCGGCCAAAGCCGTCTCCATTTTCATGTTTTTCAGCACTCCATGAGGTAGAAAATAATCCATTATTTAAAATTCTTTTTAAAGTAAGGTTTTTCCTGATGATTTTCTGAAGGGTAAAACGTCCCCTAGAAGAAATATCATCAATGTTCTCTTTACAATACTAATCTGGTCCTTTTTAGTCATTTTATTTCCTTTTCTTACAAATTAGATTTATTTGCAGAGACAGAACTCTTCAAAGATATTCCCACAAGATCTCTGGTTAGATTATACCACTACTTCAAACGATAATGAATCTGTTTCTGGAAAACAAATGTTTGTCTTTTCCAAATTGTGCCTTGAGTTCCCTTGAGCTTTACAATTCAGTGAGTATTAATGTTATATAGCACAAATAATGGGACTTTTCCTGAGAAGACAGGATGCAGCTGCTGATGCTAAATTAAAACTTATAAGATTTGTTGTGTTGCTTTGATCTGTTGCTTTTTTTTGTTTCTCCACCCTTTGAGCAAAGGTTCTGTCAGACCTTAAACGTATGCTGCATGTTTGTCTCAGTGAATGTCACGCATAGGACCTGTCTCTGAAGGTTTTGAAAGACAAGGACAATTCCTTTCAAGGTGCAAACACTGACACGTTTAACTGTGTTTACATTACATTTTTAGATCCATGTTAACAATAATACACCACTTATATATTCAGGTGATTTCAAGCAGGTGACAGTGACATAGTTTGTACACACAAGCAAATATACCTGGAAGCGTTCAAAAAGCATGTAGATATGGTACTTGAGGCCACGGTTTGGTGGTGAACTCAGCTGTGGGGCTAGGTAAATGGTTGATGGCTGGACTTGATAACCTTAGAGGTCTTCTCTAACCTTAACAATTCAATATATGCCAAAAGCCATAGAACAGGTACATATACCTCATGTTAATGAACATCATTTATGCAGGAAGCCTATACTTCATAATATACAATATGCATCACCCTACAGAGCACTGATACAGACATTGAGCAAGAAAAGAATTAGTCAGAGGCAGCATAAGATGCTGCTGGAGTGGGTCAGAGTCCATACTGCTGCAAGATCTATAGCAACAAGGACATCTTTGCTTTCATGTCTGCACAGGAAGTAGCACAGCTTCTAACAGGACAAGGACATTGCTAGGCATTATTTGAGGAAAAGAGGCTATGCTGAACCAAATCAAATCAGAAGAAAAGAAAAGAAACCAGCAGCTCTCCCTCTTCTTTCTGTATTTTGCAAAAGACACAGATGTTATGTGCATTAGAGCATGGGGCAGAACATCTCAGCTAGAAAAGACCAGAGGCAGGTGATGTGCATGAACTAGGGGCAGTCAGAACTAGCCTTACCCAGTCTTTGTACCTTAAATGAAAACTATTATATAAGCATTTATCTTTCAAGACTGTGCTGGTTTGGGCCAAATTCAGGGAAACGTCCAAAAGGAACGTCTCCTCAAAGGAAGGCAGGGTAAAGCCGCCCCTCCCCCCAACCGGGTTCGGGAAAAAAAGAGATTTTCCTGAGAGGAAAGTGAAGGAGAAAATAAAAACTATTTATTTAACAAACACACAGGAAAAGAATAATAATAATGCTAAATAACAAAACCCCTCACTGTGAGAGAAAACCTGAAAGATTTTAGAGTCCTGTGGGTGTGGTCTCTCTCCTCCTCCTTGGAGCTGGGTCGGCGTGGGCCCCGCTCCGGGCCTAAGGTGGAAATTTTCCCAGTGTGTTCTGATGTTCTGAACAAGTCCAGAAGAGAAAAAAGGAAAAGCTGAAGTCCCAGAGGGAAAAAAACCCAAACTCTCCGTCTCTCTCCGAAGAAACAGAGCTGAAAAGCTGACTGCCAAGCAAGAAGAGTGCTTCCCCTGCTCCTCAGCAGCAGCAGTGGCTAATCTCTGTGTCCTTGAAGCACAAACTGTTTTGAAAAGTTTGCTCAGTTTTTTTTCTCTCTCTCTTGCATCCAGTTTTAAAGGCATAGAAAGGCTCAGGAATCATGTCTGGGCATAGAGCAGTGATAGGGGATACAACAGCATAAAGTCACCCCAAGACTTTTATATAAAATCTTTCATATAGATTATTGCCACTTAATTTAAATACCAAACAGATTACTTTTCTCCCTGTCAGATCAAAAATATTTAGGGTCACACCCTAAGAAGAGGACTGAAGAGTAATAGAGAAAGCTTAACCATACATGCAGTGGTGTCAGTGATACATACTGCTTAAAGCTCTTAGGATAAAAGACAAAAGTCACTTTTCATCCACAGTCATGTCAGTCAAGGTAGCATCCAGGTATTGAATGAGTGCCACTTATACTTATTTACCAGTGGATAACAAGACTTTTGGTGCTAGGGTCCCAGTTCAATCTTACGGAATCTTAGAAGCAGTCCCTTTGTTATACTGAAAGCAAAACGTGATTCACACAAACAGAATCTTTGGTGCTTTTGCTGCCATCCAGACAAAAACGCCATGGCATGCTGTGGGGAGCAGCATGGCCATGCTGCCTTTGCCACCTGGAAAGCCAATCTGGCTGCTGCTGTGCAAAGAGAGGGTTGGTCATGGGAGGTGATGGCTATTGCTAGAGGAGCATGTGGGACAAACATAAATGGCTTTCCGGGATTCAATTGTCCCTGACCTAGTCACAGCCATCTCTTCCCAGGGGTGGCAAGATTCAGCATTACCTGTGGTACTGGCAAACTTGAAACAACAGCTATGAAATCAGGACAGAAATTCATTGCACCCTTTGCTCCATCTAAGCAGCTACAAGCTTCTAGAAGTTGGAAGGTCATTAGCTATCTTAGCAATAAATAATGCAGAAGAAGGAATTTTTAAAGAGGATATAATGTGCCTGAGAGCTGCTACCATGCTCATTACTTATTTCTGCCAAAATTAAGTGTGCGTCTTCATGGATGAATGTAGTCAAACACCAGATCTTGAGATCTTGATTTGAGCTGGCATAATTTTAGTTGATATTTTCAGTCTGAAAACAGCACAGATATATTACAAATTGATGCTTGTGACTGGCAGGTTTCAACAGGAGCAGAGGAACTCATCTACTTATCTCCCCATTTGGATTTATCTTAACTCTGCTATGGAGTCTAACTCTCCTATTCTGGGTTACTTGCCATACAACATAGCTTTGATTTAACCTCTCTTTCAGATAAACCTCAGAAAGGTTTGAGAATTATAAATTGTAAGAAGGACATTGTCCTGTACACTACTCATTCCTCTATGTCCTTACATCCTGCTCAGAAATCAACTCTTTTAACAAGGACAGTCCCTACTACTGTGTAATCTGTGCCACAGAAAAAGCTGTTTGATTTATATTGAACCATTTTAATTAAAAATTGTAAGCATTGTGTTAAAGGACATGTCCTCATTCTGCCACACTTTAAGTCATTTTAAATTCTCTACTTTTCTACACATAATTGTCAGCAGATTTCTAACATACCCTTTTTAAATGAAAAGTTTTATTTTTAAAATTATGGCACAAACTTGATGAGGTGGAAGGTGGCTGTGCAGTGAAGACAGCTGAACTGATGCATTATGAAAGGTATTATCATGTATGTAAACAGATTAATCATTCTGTAGGTCAAGCCTAGAGTTAGGATGCTAATTTGCTAAGTGAGATAAGCATTTTAGTAAATGAAATAATTAAATTTTTTTCTGGCACAGAGAACTAGATGCCCACCTGCAAGGTGTGTATATGACAATATAACAGTCTGGACTTTTGATGGGGGGAAGTTTTCAGAGTTCAAGCAATATCCAACATTTACCCAGTAGTCTGAGATGCTATGTCATTTTTCAAAGTTACAGATAAAAAAAAAAGCCCTTGGACACCCAGATTTTGTTGAAACACAGTATGGAGAGACCTGGAGAATGTAAAGGCAAAAAATAGATTCAAGGATTTGTGTTACTCAGGAAAAATCTGTCTTCTCTGCTGAATGAGGCAGACGTGCTATCTAGCAAACCATTTAAAAGTATTGCTTAGGGACTGCTTGTGCTATATGAAAGCTGTTCAACTTCCTCTTTCTGCCAAAACAACTTCATTTTGATATTTTCACAGCCGTGGTACTTGTTGTTTCAATTTGTTTCTTATTCCAAATCTCCTTCAGAACAAGGTGGTTACCTTTCAGACACTTGAAGAGACGCCCTCACATTTTGAGTTTCACTTTGCTTACGGTGAACTGGGAAAAAACATATCAAAACAAGCGAGCACAAGTGTTTTGGGGTTTGTGTTTAAAAGAACAGGAAGACATAAGCTCCTTGATGAGACAACTCAACCTTTTACCTCAAAACTCAGTCGCGTGTAACAAATCTAAGTGCACGTGCCAGGCCCCTTGGGAAGTCTCGTGGTGGTGTGTGCTGCTTCTGTAGGTATGGAAATGCGTGGGTAGATGTTGGCATTCCCTACTCAGTTTTTCAAGTTTCTGATTGACGTCAGACAATCAGACAAACAAGATGCAAAGCAGAGGAGCACTCAGAAAGATTCAAAATGAGCTTCTAGAGAGCTTGTGGGCCAAGTGCACAATCACATAGGCTACAAATTGTGGTCAAAGAAACAAATCTGCTGCGGGTTTATTCAACTGCATACAGTGAAACGAAATCTTGAACTTTCTTTTCAAAGAAATATGCTTTTATCAAAGAAACCTCTGCTTTCATCAGGTTTGCTTCCCAGAAAGAACAAACCCAATGGTTGTTTCATTCTTCCTGGGTAATGCTGGTGAAGTGCAACATTATTCAACTCTTTTCTAACTGTGCTCCTATTTTAGCCCTCTTTAGTAAGCTCTTTATCAGATAGAGAGTCAGTCATTGCGCAAAAAAGCAAAAAAACCTCAAATGGTAGGTAGAAGGATACTCAATACTATTGATAAAATATTCAAAATTGAAATTATTTCAATTAGTGGGATCCACATACAACCATCCTTAAAAATGTATGCTCTGTAATGCTTCCTCATAATGAGGAAGGAGAAGTTCTGCTTGTCTCATGACTTTCAGACCTGGAATTACAGAGGATGATGAAACCACAAGGTTTGCAGTAAAAGGCTATGGGCTGGCATCAGTAAGTAACATCACCCCCTACCAAAAATAAGCAGCTGAACCAGGTCTTTTACAGACCAGATCCTCAAGATTTCAGGGCTGTGTATTAAGATGGCCAATGCTGCAACCACAGTTAAGATTTCCTGTCTAAACTGCTGGGTGAGACCAAGCTTTCTAACGGTACTCATCTGCTGATACTGAGCATACCTTCAAGTGATTTTAGCATTCCATGTGTTGAGGATTTTTGAAAACATACCTTCTATATTGGTGCTGAAGTGGGTGCTGACAGCAGGTATGTGTATATTAATATTGGATCCTACCAGGACAGGTTTTGCAGTAAATCTCCAATCCATGCTCATTTCTTATGCTGTGGCTCACCTAGTTAAGCTGTCTCAGAGTGTGCAAACCCGGATCTTTCCGGATCCATGCTGAACTGAAGACCGGACCAAGAGTTACCCCTTCCATCCCACTGCCTCCATGAGTATGTGCAGTGTGGGTACTGCACCTGCAGCACCAAATGTTTTGTATTGCAGATCTGCTCCTATTGCACTGTCCTACTTGCTAATACAGACAGAGACATCTCTAGAAAAATTGCTTCTGTACTCTTGGAAACATGATTTTAGTGGCATAGCCACTGTGCAGAGGGGGGAATGGGGCAGAAACACAACTCGGAGTTGTTTCATCACTGAGGAAACTAGAAAAAGTGTGGTTAATGGTTTCTCTTCCAGGAAATATAACCCCATGCTTATCTAGTCTTGCTGCGTTCAGCATGACCCCAATTTCAGTGCTTGCTGCTGCACCGTGCCATGAGATGCTACCAAGGTTGAGGCTCGGAGGGCATCTCTAGATGTTGATGCTCCTCTCTGTCCTGCACTGTCTGTACTTTGGTGGATCACGGAGGGCACAATCAATTCCTAGGACCCAGCTCTGAGGTAGCCAGAGAAACAATCCTTTTTGTCTCCAGTGCTTCCTGGAGTTAACAGGATCGTCATAACAGCAATCATCACAGGGGTCTATTCTAACTAAAAGAATGCTGGGGAATATAGAATTCAAAGGGAAAGGTAGAGGTTTCCAGTGGAGAAGGCAGGGGTGAATCAAGCAGAATGTAAAATGCAGAGAGAAATTAATTCAACTTTCTGCATGCAGTATACATTGGTAGCAATTGCTACTTGTACATTGAGCTCAGGGCAATATATTACAAAATTCATTTCTCTGACCTTGTGCACATTTCTTTCTCATGAACTGGGTCTTTATGTTTGATTCATAAAAGCACAAGGGAACTGCAGAATATTGAACTGTATAAAAGCAGTATGTAGGACAGACTTTCCTTTGCAGTAAGATGAATGATGAAACATTTGCACAAAGACGAATAAATTAGTTTTGTGCAAAACAGTGGTTTAATAGTTTGAGAAAAGTATGTTGGAAATATGAGGTTTCTTATTCTGTGGCAATCACCATGCTACTTGGGCACTTTCCATAGTTAATAGGACAGTTTTGGGCTGGTAGTGGTTCTGAAACTTATTCTTATGGAATCTGTGAAGTCTATAAGGAATGCATCTGTGTATGTACAGAGGAATTATGAATCTTGCATATTAGGGGTAAAACCACAGCAGATCCGATGTTTTACTCCAAACATCAACACTTAATCTTAATGCCTTCCTTCCTTCCTGGGGAAATAATTATAATATGACTCTAATTCAAAGCCAGAGGAAATCAGAGCTATTTGTCCAAATATATTAACTTTTGGCTAGATTGTGTGGCTGCAACCCCCTGTTTTGAGGAATTAAAACATTTGACAGCCAGGGCAAGTTTGCTCTTAAAGTAGTACCAGGTCAGGACAAACTGGGAGAGGTTTTAACACATCCTGTCATATATGGGATAGGTCCCTATCCGCTGTAAGTCCTTTCCCATTTTTTTTATTATTTTTTTTTGCATAAAAGCAACCTTGTACATTAATGATTATATAGGTAGCCTAGATATCTGCATCATACACTGTAGTTTTTTGAGTGACTGCATGTAGACAGATGGTTAAGGGCTTAGGAAATTCTACCGAGAACACTGTCTCTCTTTAGTCCTTGGCTTTGTTCTTTTTTAATTGAAATCAGAAAACCTATTAAAACTTGAAATGAGTACAACTTTTAAATGAAAAGGGCTGCCAAACAGCCAAGCAAGGCTCAAAATGAATTTTGGCATTTTAATGCACAATGAATTAACAAAGGTATCCAGATAGGTATCAGTATATTTTTGACATCACAGATATCTAAATCATTCAAATCCTCATTAAGGTAGCTAATGTATTAAACCAACCTATAGAAGAAGATTAAAAAAACCCCAAACAACAAGCCCAACCATGAAGTCACACATCAAAGGGAGGAAGCTGCAGAAAATTTACTTGAAGACAAAGAACTTATATATCCCTTTGCTATTTTTGATCATTTTTAAGCAGTACATTAAAAAATTTCCCTTCCTTTTCCTAATTTTATCCAAACTAACAATTAAAAATATGCGAGTAGAATTGCATTTTTCAAATACAATAATAGGGGTTAACACCTGAGTTTAACTGTAAAAGTTAAAAAAGCAACTACAAAAAATTTGTCAGATTTGAAGATTCAAGGAAAGAAAACCAAATCTCTAAGGACACACATATGCAAAAATGAGCACAGCATCTAGATTAGACACTCTCTTCTAAGAAAGTCTACAAAATGAGTAAGAATTCAAAACAAGCAAGATGACACTTCTGGAAGAGAAAGGAAAAAATTCTTTTGGCCTTGGAAGTGCACCAACATTGCAAACTCTACTAAAAATCTGTACAAGGGGCTCACCCTGAAGCATTTGTTCAGCTGAGGTCTTGGAGCTTGGAGAGTGCTTTGCTGACACATTGCCCACTGTTGTACACAGTGCCAGATGCAAGACAGATCAGGCTTGGCAACAATAATTCAACCTGTCAGCTCCAGGGCAGGGAATGCTGGTGGCTTTAGTGACCATCCAGAATTTGTTCCTTGTATAGAATGGTTTGAGTTGGAAGGGACATCAAAGATCATCCAGTTGCCACTCCCTGCCCCGGCCAGGGACGCCTTCCGCTAGACCAGGTTGCTCAAAGCCCCATCCAACCTGGCCTGGAACATTTCCAGGGATGGGAACATTCACCACTTCTCTGGACAAGTTTTTCCACTGCCTTCAGAATTTTTCCATTATACACAATCTAGACCTACCCTTTTTTTAGTTTGCTGAATTTGACTACTCCGTTGTATCTAGAAATACAGCAATTGCAGAAAAAACACGTGTAAGCTCACACGTGGAGAATATTTTACTTTAAAAGCTCAGTATATAGCTTAAGGAACTCTGAAACTACCTGAAGTCATGTCAAGAGATCTGTCTGAACTGCTGGAACTAGACTGCCACCTACACCCAGCTGGGAAGTCTCTATCCAGCTTAGATATCTACGTGTGTTTTCACATCTCAGTTCTTATAATGTCAGTTTTCCCTTACCCTGACAGGTCACATGAGAGGACTTGTCTGGGAACTTTCTTTCTGCTCTGACTTGACTTTGCTTTTTCCTTCATCTCAACCAGAAATTTCAATGGGAAAGGCTTTATGGCAAAGGGAGTATTACACAGCAGAACTTGGAGGGAGAATAGAGCACTCAAAGAAAGTGGTTAAGGACTGAATTATGAAAGGTTTCCATTTACTGGCAGAGGGGGAAGTTTTCCCTGTAGCTTCACAGAAACTAGAAAGCTCAGATGATCCAGAAATAAGTGGCAGACAAAAATTCAAAAGAAAATCAGTTCCAACACCCATGGGGAAATGACCTCTTCTGTACTTTACAGCGTCCCCACGTTAAACAGATGAAATACAGTGCAGAGTTTCTAAAAGGTGTGCTTTCATTCTTTTCTATTTTTTTTTCTAAAAAGATTTCTTCAAACAGCTTGTTTTCAATATATTCTTAAAAGGGCACCTTGTGTGTTTGTCTGAGAAGGTGGAGGGTGTGTTTTGTGTGAGCCGCGCAACAATGGCACCGGTCATGCACGATTCAGTTCTTCAAGAGGAGTTTGCTCCAGCCTTTAATGTGGCTTTTTTTTGGATATGCTCTGGGAGGCACACACCATTATCTGGTAGCAAAAGAGTAAAAGGTGTGTAATTATGTGGAGGAAAACTATAATGTTCAAGAAAACTGTGCATTTCGATTTCATGTTTTAAATGAATTTGAAGCATTTTCAGCATACTAGACTAAGATAAGCAGGCAATTCTCATGCTTTCCCTTTGTGCCATACTCAAAATGATGTTTCCTTTGCTTCTTTCAAGGCAAACTCCATTTGGCACAATGGTGCTGATTTTTGTTGCTTTCAACTGGTTTAGGTCACCAGTACTGATATGTGTTTCAAACCCTACAAGTGTCTGGAACAAAAATCAACCTGTAAATCCCAGTCAAAGCTATGCTCATATTTTCCCTAAGCACATGCCTGAGCTAACTTTAGTTATGTTTACTTCACTATTGGTTGTCATTTATTTATTCATTTTCCTTTGGAAGCATCGCTTCTTAAGGAGCTTAACATCTTTGCACTTTGCTTCTACATGAGCTACATGGATAGAAATCCAATGCAAAACCACTACAGTGGCTCTTCAATTTATACTCATGTAATTTACAGACAATTTTTCATTTACTCTGCATCTGTTGCTAATGATTCATAGATTTGAACAGTATTAGTAACTTTCTGACACCTCATGTTCAACTTCTCTCTTCCAATTTGTCTTAGACTTGTCATAGAACATGATGATATTCCAGGGAAAGGACATTTTGTGCTTTATCAGATTTCATCACTTGAATTTTAGTACAACAATGGAAAAAACACCCTGACCTGTCTTCCTTATGAAGGCTATTGTGCTGTCATATTGAAGACCTTCTCCCCTTTACTGATGCTGAAGAGCAAAAGCCTTAATTATTCCATCATCAGTTAACTAGACAGAGCAGAAATCATCCTACCATGCTTTCATTTTATTCTATTTTATTCGTAGCTCTAAAGGTTCTGCTGGCATTTCCAAAGCATAATTGGGTTATTTCTTGAAGTCTTTTTATTTGTGATTTTTACATCTGACAAACACACTGTTCCTTGTGCTAATGGTATGTTATGCAACACCCTAATTTCTAGTATGTTTGAGGACTTCAAGATGGTGTGGGCTTTACCATCAGACACAGAAGTAACAATTTTTGTTAAAGAATAAAGCAAATAATTCATTGTTAACATTCTTTTGCCCCAAGCTCACTCTCATTTCCTAAGAGTGAGTCACACAGGTTTCTGCTTTTGAATGAGAGCCAGAGCTGGTAATGAGCCACATGCATCAACTATTTACATTTTTCTTTCAGAGCAGTTGGTGGCTTACATAAAAATACAAAATATAAGCTTCATATGGAAAAAATTTCTCAATGAGATTTTCCCATTTTCTCATTCATAAATTAACAATTCCCTAATTCAGTTAATTATTTAGTCAAGTAGTCAATGATTTAGTCAAGTACAACAGATCACAGTTGTTCTGCCAAAGGCATATGAGCGCTTCCAGAAGGTGGAAGACAGAGGGGCAAAATTGTTCCCAGAAAAGTTTGTCAATCTTGAAGATCAGTAATTGCCAAACAAAAAGAAGAGCTGAAGCTGAATGAAATTCCAAGTAAAGGGTTTAATACAAGAGACTGGATGTTTTGACAGCACATTACTGAGCGTAAACATGCAAGAGAGCTGAGCCCTCAACAGCCTGGATTAGGGACAGGCTGGCAGTAGCACAGCATGGCAGCTCAGATATGATCTCTGCACAAGTAGATAGAACAGAGATCTTTAATCTCTGCCAGTTGTGTCTTGAAAAACTTCCATATCCTTGTTGGCTTTTTTTAGAAATAAATATTTTTCTTTACTTATATCTTAACTTGACTGGAATGAGGAGTGATTCAGCTGGTTAACTGTGGCATTCAACATGCCTGGGCACAAAGATCTGTAATCTGAGCTCTAGGCCATCCCATATAGCTCACCATGAATTAAAACACTAGCAGCTGATGTAAGAACCAATTCTAAGCAGCAAACCATCTTCCAGTAAACAGTATTAGCCAGAAAAGCCCTCTGGAATGCAGTAAAGAAGTTGGGAATATAGAAAAGTCTTAAGTGTTCTGCAACAGCATTTTTACTGGGGGGCTGACTTTTACGGGCCATCACCTGAGGACAGCAGAGGATTAGTTTAATAAAATATTATATGTTTTAGACTTTTTCACAGAAAAATATTTTCACATCCTCATTTGAGAATATGTGCCAGCTATAAGAAATAAGTTATGACACAGTGGAAAGTTCATGTTAGGGGTTAATTTAGAGTTGTCAGATACTTTATATCTTTCCCCACCTTTCTCAGTTTTGAAAAATGTGTATCTGCTTGCTGACATGGTAAGTTGTAAAAAAAGTCCAAAAATCTCATAGAACTTGTTTTGATTTTTGAAGGACTTCAAGGGCATCTATACCATGGCTGTGTAACGGTCAGTGTCCTTAGCTACTTCTGCCAACAAGTGTAAAGGGGCTTTTTCCATAAGTTAAAATCTCGGGAGCAGCCAAACCACATGAATCATGAAGCTTACCCAGTCCTAATCTGAGTAACGTAGGGGTATCCTCTCCCTACATATGGAAGTTTACCCATTTTTTAATTACCACTGTATCTGCAGACTGAATAGCACAGATATTTCCTCTTTTTCCTCCAGGATGGGAATGGTGTGGCAGAGCAAAGGATGGAGAAGAGAAAAAAAGATCTGAAAATGAATTTTCTTCTGCACCACCCCATGGGATGTTGAGCTAACAAAATGATGGTTTTAAAAGTACTGGTTGGACCTTGAATTAGCTTGTTAGTTAAATGCTCTGCTCTGTATTTTTAGCAGAGAAAATATTGGAAAATAATGTGTTTGACTAATAATTGTTATTTACAATGGAACATGAAAATTTCAGTCTAAAGTATTCAAATACAATTTGCTACACCCTCATAGTATTAGAAATAAATGAGCTATGAAGCGTTCTGTAGTTTGTTCCTTTTTTAACTTCTACTTCCAATTTTATTTTTGCATGCTTTGGCAGTCACAAACACCCCTGTTCTTCAGCCATAGTTCCTTTTTTCCTCTAATGAATTGTAGAATTTTCTTGTGTATGAGGTGTCTAAGGGATGTGCAGCGTGTGTGTATGTTCCTAGTAGGAAAGGCTCATAAAATTATTGGCTTTTAAAAAAAAAATAATCACCTGATGTTGTTTTTCCCTTAATGTTTACTACTTCTTTTTCAAAGATTTGGATACACATCATGAAGCTTTTCTACACAAACTGCAGTTAGAGTCTTTTAAAATCTCTGGTTCATTGTTTTTTTAAAGATGCTTTTAACTGCAAGTTCACCCGTGGTTAGAGCTGTCAGAAAAATAAGCTAAACAAGTAATTCAAGAAAGAATTATGATAAAAAAATCTCAAGAACTGGTAACATTGATCTCTCAACAATGTATCCATTCAAAAAACAAGTGATAAATAAATGTTTGAATAAGATTTTAAAGAAGTCCCCACAGCTATACATAGAGCAGTAAGGATGACTGAGGCTGCAAAAAACAAGTGATAAATAAATGTTTGAATAAGATTTTAAAGAAGTCCCCACAGCTATACATAGAGCAGTAAGGATGACTGAGGCTGGCCATGTTTCATCTACAGATTTAAAACTGCCAGCCCATCTCCCATCCCAGACAGAAGAGTATATGGAATCAAAACAGGCATACAGTGGTTTTGCCCATGGCAAACCCAACCAGCATCTGAGAGTCGGAAGCTCAGGGTCTTTCTGAGAGACAGGCTTCAAAGAGACTGTTGTACTTAGTAGCTGTCAACAGAAAAATTCCATCAATGCCATTTAATTAGCTTCAGAGGCTATTTATACTTTCAACTTTTTGTGATGATGAGGGTATTAGAACATCTCTTACTCTTTCTGATATGAGAAGTGTGAGTAACAGCCCCTATTCACCTTCTGCCTAGCTTTAATAATATTACATACTTTCAGTATACATTATTCTAGCTACCTCTTTTTCAAGCTGGAGTGTCCTCTTGTATTTCTGTTTCTGGTTTTGACTCTCTGATTTAGTCTGTTCTTGTGTGGAAGCTGTTCCCTACTTCTACCATCTTTTAAGACTGAGGGACTATAGAATCTTGGGGGTTGGAAGATCATCAAGTTAGGGTTAAAGAACATTTAGTCTCAGCCATCACTGCCATGGGCAGGGACACCTCCCACTAGACCAGGTTGCTCAAGGCCTTATCCAATCTGGCCTTAAACACTGGCCAGGATTGGATCATCCACAACTTCCTGTTCCGGTGTCTTACCATCCTCACAGTAAAGAATTTCTTAATATTTAGCCTGAATTTCCCCTCTTTCAGTCTGTGCCTATTACCCCTTGTCCTATCAGTACAGTTCCTGATGAAGAGTGCTCCTCCAGCTTCCCTGCAGGCCCCTTCAGATACTGGAAGGGTGCTGTGAGGTCTCCATGCAACCTTCTCTTCTGCAGGCTGAACCGCCCCACTTTTCTCAGCCTTTGTAGGGAAGGTGCTCCGGTCCTGTTATCAACTTCGTGGCCATCCTCTGGACTTCAAAGTTCCATGTCCTTCTTATGTTGTGGGCACCAGAACATAAGGCTGCTCCTATCTGCCAATATAGGGCTTGATCCAAACCATCCTCCTCATAAGTGTTGCACACATGTGCACAATATTTCTTTTTAATTTCATTCTTTCTAACATTTAGTTTACCTTTTCTATCACTGATGCTATTTCTGGAGAACAAACACCAAGACCAGAGTGACTCCAGGACCTTTCTCTCACAGGTAAGGGCTAATGCAGAGCCGATTACTGTGTCTGTTTATTTTAATTCAGGTGCACTAATTCACATTTATCAATATTGAAACCTACCTACTGTCCTATGGCATCAGGAGAGCCTACTGCAGTCCCTCAGGCAGCTTTGTTTTGGCTGTCCTGATTACCCCCACGCAATTGCAGGCGGTGGCACCCTGTGATCACCTGCGCTCCATGCCCACGCACTGGCCGTGCCCAGTGGCACCAGTCCCGAGCCATCTCAGAAATCTCCCTCCTCATTCTGCTCTCCCCTGTCAGAAGGGACTGCTCAGCTCAGCTCCTGCTCCCTGCCTTTTTAAAGACATGCTCTTCCCTAAATCCTGATCAAATTTGGAATGGGTCTGAAAAACACTGCAGTAGAAATATCTTCTTGTCCGCTAGAGGGAAGTACCTCCATAATTAGGATTTGATGAGTGACCATATGGATCAAGGAAAATAGTGTTCTGTGTTTCTAAATTGTGAGACAATGCTTGTTTTGAACTTTAATAGTAATAATTTAATGCACAAATGAAAATCTACTTTTAGTAAAGATATTGACATATTATGTAATAAATAACCTTTTCAATTGAATTGTGTTAGGCTTGCTTTAATGCAGACTTCTGTTCAATAAAAGCTATCTTATAACTTAATAGTTTCACAGAAAATTGCTGTAGAAGAACAATTAAAGGAAATGAAAGTTAGAATTGCACTTCTAGCAAAATCTGTGTGGTATTCAACTCTCATAAAATAGAAATACCATTAACCTTTAATGAAACGACGTTAAATTACTTTCAAATAGTTGTCACTCTAAAACTGAGTCATAAAGAGAAGTCACCTGAACACTGTTCTGTTTATCTCTGCAGTGACATATGTAAACCATCCTTTTTTCAATCTTCTGCTATTTATATGGCACCATTAAAGAAACACTGGTTAAGGTAGAGGTGCTGATCTACTGAAACATTTAAACTTATCAGTTGTTTCATAAGAGGAGAGCATGCCAGACACTCTGTCTGTCAAAACCTGAATGGTTTATATCCCACAAAGTTTAGAAATTTATTTATGAGAGGACTGGGTTTTATACAGACACAGTGTGACCACATTACATTCTGATTTTATTTTTTCTTATTCAGCTCTAATAAAGATCCTGCCATTTTTAGAACATTTTAGAAAGGCATCCACTAAAGCAGTACAACAATGTCTTCAAAGACTGATCACTAAAATTCTCCAACCAACTTAGAAGCTTATAAGAATTCCAATTAAACCCGTGTGCAGTGTTCTACTGAAATTGAATGAGGTTTGACCTCCTACTTCACTGTAAATTTCATGATCAAATAATTGTCTAAGAGGAATTTAGTAGGAAACCAAGTGTAACATGTATGTAAAATCACTGCCTGTGTTTAGGCAATAGTGCAGATATCTGACCTGAATTCCTTAACATTGTCCCTTAAATGCCTGAGTGAAGGGATCCTCTTTTCATTCTATCGTAAAATTACTGTTCTATTATAAAGGAAAAAAAACCCGAACAAACAAGGAACAAGTGACAAGATGCCACAACTGTGACTATTGTTCCTGTCTGCCAGAGTTCAGCAGTCAGTTTCACACAGAATCAGCCCACCAAAATTCTCATGGCTTCAGTACTCTGGATTTCACTTGGATCCTTCATTCTCTTCAGCAAATTTTCCTATTATTTGCTGCTATCAGTTAAAACACTTTAATATATTGCCAGGAAAGGACAACTTCTGTTATCTTGAATCATTTGTGGTTTAGGATAATGCTACACGGAAGTTAGCAGTAAAAAATAATAATACCAACAGCAACAACAAGAATAAAACCTGCAAGGCTGTCCTAGAAATTCTGACTTCAGGTTTCCTCAGGAGAAAGCAGGGCTGCCCTGTACTGTATTATCTTTTCTTTCCCTTATGATTGCCTCATGCCTTAGGAGGAATCGAGGTGAGAGGCAGATGCAGACAGTGGTGCTGTCTGTACTGCATCCTTGTCGCGTGTAAACCAGAGCCTCCTTGATGCTCCCCAAGCTGCCCTAGGAGCTGCTCTGGTCAGGGTGGTGGTCAGAAGGACTTTCCCTGCCCAAACACAGCCAGCCAAGGGCATACATCCTTCCTACAAGCACAGCCCCCCTCCACAGATATTCTGGAGAAAGGATGGGTGGCAGGGGCCGTGCGCTCTGACTCCCTCCCTCATCTGGGGGATCCGGATCCCCTGTGTGCAAGCGAGAATACCGGGGTCTTGGCCAGTGCATTCACAACAGACCACAGAAAGATAAACCTGCAGCATCAAGGGTTTTACAGATCAGTTCCCTGAACTACATGGTAGAAATTATTTTTAAAAAGCAAAACATTGTGCTTGTGGTTTTTTTTTTTTAAGCTTAACACAAAGTGATGGTTGACTAAACAGTTTTACATAAAATTTCCATTTCCATTTGAAAAGCTGACATTTGCAATAAACATCCTTTGCTGGCTCTGTTCCCAAACTCAAGCTTTGCTCTGGAAAAACCCTCAAACACTGAAATAAACATTATTTCTAAACTGACTCCACCACCTCACTTTCTCCTTCACAGCTCCATCTCTTAGATAACATTAAGAGCTTCAAATTTACAAGGTGTTTTCCACTTCACACCAACATACTGTGAAACAAATCACTCGTCTGCAGAGTGAACTCTGCTTCATGAGGTTTTTGCTTTAGGTTCTGTTCTGAGCACAAACTGAAAAAGAAGATGCTCACTTACCACAGAAGAGTCGCTGCTGAGTTTTGAGCAGCAGAACTGTGAATGAGTGCTGCACAGAAGAGAGCATTTAAATGACATAGCTTTCCACTGAAAAATGGAGAATTTTGACCCAGCTTTCTGAAGTCTAAAACCTATAATTAACAGCGACTGGGCTGCGTAAGGCTAATGGATTGCCCATGTAGCCAGCCTATCATTTTATTTAAAATATAATGGAAGCAAAATGCTCTCTCTGCAATCAGCAGGTTGTGGCAGCAGAGCAGAAATGAACATAGAGGATAGGTGGGTGTTCTTTCACTGTATCAAAACCTTGTTGAAGGAAACACATTTCTTTTGTAAGACTACAATGGAGATGTGAAAAGAACAAGGAAGGATTTCAAAAATAGAGTGCATGAACAAAGTTTCACACTGAATAGGTCAGAAAGGGGTCCCTGCTGTCTGAAGACACACAGAGCTATGCCTGGCTTATTTTTTTTTTGCTGCATGCTGCTTTCAGACATATACAGGCTACCTGGTGGAGAGTGGGGTGGGTGGTGTGTTAGACTGCTCAGGGCTGGCTTACCCCCTAACCCTCGGCTGTCTTTGACAAGCATCCTCCCACAGAGTAACTGAAAGGTAAAATTTCCGGGACTAGCCACTAATTTGGTGCACTTCAAGGGCTTTTGTGCCTACATCTGGAAAACCTAAGTGGCAAAGGGAGATGTCTGAGAATTTAGTTCACTATTTTCCTGGGGAGACTTCCCATTCCTGCATGGTTTGGAACAGCATGATATCAAAAAAATCTGACTTCTCTTTTTGTTTTAGTAAGGTCACACTTCACAACCTTTCTAATTCCTGGTTTCTGCACCTACTGTAGCTATGGTAAAACCATACCTATAGTAATATCATTAGCAATCTCTTCCACATAGATATTTAGTCATAAAGACAAATAATATTAAAAAAAAAATCACTAAATACAAAGAGTTAAGGTCCACTGGTAGAGCTGACAGATTTTTTTCAAGGTCCATTATTGACAAACATGTACCTTGACCTTTAAAAAAATAAAAGGCACCATATTCAGTTTATCTCAAGTGACTAGACATAGGCAGAATGGACATCTGGTACCACTACAGTAATTCGGGCTACAACATTACTTCCATTATAACTGTATTTCCCTGGTATTTTTCAGGCATTCATAACTTCCTGAAATATTAATAAGTGCTGAGATTTATTATGCACCTAGGGCTCAGTCTTGTGATGTATGTAGGGCTCTGGCCCTAAGCTGGCACTAGAGCTTGTGTTCACAGGCTCTTCTAGAATGAAAACAAAACAGCAGAAAACAAGGCTGGAAGGCACCTTGGGAGTTCATTGAGCATCCCCTGGCATTCTCACCCTGTGGATGGATAACCATACATTCTTCTAATTTATTCTTAGCAACCTGCAATGACAGAGGAGTGTGCCCACGTTCGCCTTCTCAAACCTCATTACTGGGACTTCTGTTGAAGCTGAGCCTTCCACTGCCAACCCATTTGGGGATTTTTTCCAGTCTTATATATCTTGAATGGAGAGAATAGCTAGCTGATGCTTGGACAGGACTTAATAGCAGCCTTTGAATACCTGTGGGGACCTTATAGAGAAGATGGAGCCAGGCTCTTTACTGAGGTGCTTGGCAGGAGGCAATGGTCATAAATTAAAGAGAGACAGGAACAGGGTAGGTTCTGGATGTACAGCAGGACAACATTTTTACTATGAGGATCGTTATGGACTGGATGAGACTCTCCCTCTTTGAAGGTTTTCCTCATCTGACTGTTCAGAACCCTGAGCAACTTGAATTCATTGCCCCTGCTTTGAGGGAGAGGTTAGATTAGAAACCTCTTGAGAGCTCCCTTAACCTGAATTATTCTGTAACTCTAATTCTATTTCTCCTTACAGAAGATCCTTGCAATTAAACTGCTTTTACTTTTATCTAGTTTAAAAAGGTATTCAGCCTCCCTTCAGAAGATGTGTTTTCCATGAACCTGGCTGTTTTTTCTCCCCTCTGGTCTGTCGCTGCATTTGTCCCATCTCTCCTGAAGGGCACTGAGCCTCTGATTTTTTATGATGAGAACACTCTTCCAAACTGAGGCAAGAGATATTATCAGTGGCAGAACAGAGATTCTCAATTTCTTCATAAAAGCTGAACCATCATTTGAGATGGTTACATAAAAGAGGATAACAGCGTGGAACAGTATATCCAGGATGGTATTTTGAAACATGTATTCTCTGTGAGAAATCAGTTTGGAACTACTCCAAGTGCTCTGTACACATCTTCAGCCATGCAAGACTTTAAATATGAAAACTAGAGTTCCCTTGAAATTCAATTTTACGTGCATCTCCTTCTCTAAACTGTGAGATCATTTTTCTCCCTTGGAGTTTTTGTGCTGTTTTCCAGAGTAGTTTTGAATACACCATTTTCCTCCAGAAACCTCCAGGATGGCACCAACTCGTAACATTGTGCCCAAAGATGAATGGACTCAGAATATGACCCCAGAACAGAAGTGCATTTGCAGCTTTAAATAATGGGTAGTACTTTGACAGCAGTACTTTTTATTTTTAATTTTTGTGAACAACCACATCCCAATAGAATTAAAAAACGCCTTGTAATAAGTCCTCTTCAAGGAAATATGGAGCAAACTGTGTCTTGGTTGTTTACATGAAACAAAGAGCCCAAACTGTCAATTCTCCTCCTAACTCTTTTCCTCTGAAGACTCAGAAAATCCATAATACCACATTTGAACAATAATGACTAGAACCACATACAATATTTACCAGGAACCATCTAAAACTATTTCTGCAGTCTGCATCATGCTTTTCTTCTCGTATCCTCACAGCCTTAAAGCCCAAAGCAATTCCTTGCAGTCCCTATTTTTCCCTTCTTACCTGCGCTCTCCCAACAGACATGCCCAACTTTGTCACAGGCTGAAAGGATGTTCTATTATGCAGGGAGTTTTTCCCAGGGTCTATTTCAATGCCCTTGGTGGTTTTAAGACATTTAAATGTTTCTGCAGCACCATGGCTCATTTGTTCCCAATCTGGAACAGTACCTGCAGACCTTGGCAGAATGGTAGTGAATTTAAATAGACAGAAAAATGTAATTTTTACTATTTTTCTTGAGCTTATTCTTTCCCCCTTTCAAAGAACTAGTATAGTCAAAAGAACAGCTTGATGACATGAGGTCTGCTTGTTGATTCTTTCCTTCCAAATTATGCAAAGTATCATCTTTACAAAGGCCCATATCAATACAAGATTGAAAAATGACTTTTTACAAGTGGAGGCCTTGTGAGAATCTTTATCCTGGCACCCACCCTTTTGATTACTCATACACAGTTACAAGTCATCAGACCTCAGGCAATTTGATGTCATGCTTGGATCTTAATAATTTCATTTATCAATTTTTCCTTATGTTTTCTGAGAGGTGATAAACTGGCAAAATGCATATTTAATCTGTATTTGCTACAAGTAAAACTGCCTCTGAAGCACTGGACATTTATTTATCCGGCTGGTTCTGAATTAAAATACACTGGTTATAAATAATTTCTGAGTGTCATGTAATATTTATGCTGGAAATCTGAAACTCCATGTCATGTTTGGAGAAATGAAACACAGGGAGGAGAGGCTCTTTTTTCACTGAACCAGTGCAGGCTGTAGTGTCTGACACGGTGCTACCAGTGCCCCTACAAGAACCTGAGAGCAGCAGTTGTTGCCCTGCCATTCCTGAGGAATCTGAAATTCCCCCCTTGACCTGCATAATGAAAGGGCTGTAATATCTCCTCAGCCAGCCCCCTTGTCCCTGCCCTTTGCAAGACCACTTTATGTAAGAAATAAAGTGCATTTTCTTGGATCTATCCCAGTGTTTGCCTCCACTTGACAGAGCGCAGAACATCATCTGACTTTGACGTGTTGCTATTTTTCCCGATTGTCTTTTGGAGGGAATGGTCAGGCATGTACTTATTACATTGACTTGTTCAGCTATAACCATGTTCTCAGTTACTCCAGTGGGCATTAAATTCAACCGCCCATCTTTCAGGTGAGAGTTGCCTCACCCGACTTCAGGAATCTCCAATTTGGACAGCTATGGCTGAGCTGCCTGCCCTCTATAGTCAACAGAAAGAAATAGACACAAAGTGGATAACAAATCCGTAGATGGCAAAGCCTGAAAGGAAAAACATGATTGTTTTCAGATATGATTTTGAAGACCTGGGATGAATGCAAGCTTTTGCAGTTTAATGGATTTGACTGGTTACAAACCAACCAGGTAGGCATAGGCTGCCTACAGGTGACACTGGATCACAAGTTGGACATGAGCCCACATTCAGGTCAATGTGATCAAGTTGTCAGTGAAAAGGCTTGGAAGTTTTACCCTAAGATATCCTTCCTACCAGTCTCTCCTCTTACGGGAACAGCAATGCCCCTTACAGTCAAGAGCAGAGTGTGTGTGTGGGGTAAATATCCCAAAGAGGATGAGAAAATATGACCTAAGAAAGAAGTAGGATCATTTCTTCTAAAGAAAAGACAGGTCTTTCAGAGTCTCCAGTCTTCAGACACCCTAACACACTTCAAAATGGAATGGAGTGGCCTATTGTCCATAGTGGTACCAGGGAGGACAAGAAATTATTCACTCAAGGTGAATGAAGAGCTAGTTGAACGTTCAAAAGAGTTCTTCATACTAAGAATACTAAAGAACTGGAATAAATTACTTTGAAATTATCTCCATCACAGGAAACGTTTAAGAGACAGTCAGGAATGTTGTGGGAGAGCAGCAGACTCTGTAACTTGCCAAACTCTTTCTCAGCTTTATTTTCCTACAGTTTTGTGCGTAAGCAGCTGATGCAGAAGGAAATAAATGCTTGTGTGGCATACCACAAACAGCAGGTGATCCAAGCACCAACTGGTTTGCAGTTTCATGGACCTCAGGTTTATCCAGACAGCTAAAACATCCCACAGCACCAAAAACATAAGCAGCAGGCTATGTTAAATTAAGCAAGGATTTCAGGTGCTCTTATTGCAGTACTCTAAAAGCGTCTTAAATGTCAAAATTAGGCTCCAGTGAACAGAATATTATATAATAACCATTCCTCATAACTCAGAAGCACAAAGCTCCTCACATCATTAAAACTTGCAGTCAGGTCATTTTGGAGAGGACTATGTCCAGAAACCCTAAATGTGTTTATTGAGAGAAAAGAGTATGGCAGTGAAAATGGCTATTTTGATTCAGCACTATAAAACTGCCCCAGATGAACACTTAGGAGCAAATAATATTGCTTATGTCATGAAGTCAGAACAGAAGAAGCAGCAAAGGAAACGTAATATATCACTTTAAATAAGACAAGGAGCATTTCTATTCTCTCCTGCCCCTACCATTTTTTTCTCCACAGCCTCCATTATAGTCACACTGTGCCCAAGCCTGATTACCTTGGAAGACTAATAGTACTGCTAAAGCAGGTCAACCTCAACTGAGCAATTGGGAGGCAGGAATACAACATAACGAAAGACAAGCTAAAAAAATGAATGTCTTGGAAAAGGTGCAGGATCAGAGTTGGATGTTTAGTAAAACAATAAATAAAATAGTCTCATTAAGGCAAACCAGAAACAGAAAAGATGGAGAAGAAAAGTGGTTTAAGGCTTTGGCTAATGCAAGGAAAACAGTTACAGAAAGCAAGGACTTTGAAGTGCTGACATGGAAAAGGGAGAGGATCACTAATCAAGTTTTGACAAGTGAAAATTATGCTACCTGACAAGGAGGGTGAATGAAAAGATTCAGAGTAGGCATCTTTTTGAGACAGGCATTTTCTGATGGCAAGATTAGCAGAAGAAAAGTCCTTTGACAATATTTGGAAGCTATTGGGGCAGCCTGTATTTAACACACTAACCACTTAAGAATGAATGAGCTCCTTTTCTGCAAAAAGCCATTTAGAAATGACAGTGTTACAAATTCTGATCTTCCAGGAGTTAAATTTTTTAAGTGCACTGTAACATAAAGAAAACTCTTGTAAAAGAAAAGATAATTCTAGTTCTGGTTAGCAAAAGAAAGACATGAAAGGAAGAGAATACCAAGAGCGGGGATTACAAGCCAGGGCTTAGGTAAATGTCCAGAAACCATGCAATGCCTATGTAAAACAAACCTCTGTGTAACAGCTGTACCCGTAAGGTAATGACTTGAACCAATAAAAGACCTAAAAGCTCCAAAGCTGAACTGCATTGAGTTGAGTAGTACCTCAAGTGAACTCTAAATGCTTAGATGGACAGCTAGCGTTCCTGTATAAGATAAGAGAAACAAGAATTCTCCAAAAGTCAGGGATACAAAAAAACACTGAGCAGGAGACTCCCCGAAGCCAGCCAGCAGCAAACAGAAGGAAGACAGGACTGCATATGAGCTTCTTCCCCCTTCAGAGGTTTCGTATTCAACCAAACACTCCTTTCCCTAGCAAAAACTTCCAGCAAGCTCTTTGGGGAAAGTGATCATCATTCCTGTTCAATCTCAGCTGAGGCAGAACCATAATTCATTTTTTTACAGCCTTTAACAAAGCAGAGCCAAGTGGTACTTTAAGCCAAACCCCAAAGGACTGCTTTAACCTCCGCCTACAGAACCAAATTCCTTCTTGCTTATCTTTAAGTCCTGAATTTTATGTTCTTGCTCACATGGTGACAGTTTTAAGAATAAATGCTATGTCAAGAACAAAAATCAGGAAGAGCAAAAGTTAGCCTTGCATTAAGGTATTTCTGTAGGAAGAGAAAATCAAGAGATTGATAGAAGGGAACTGAGCTCTCCCCTATACACAGACAAGTGTTCTTAGTAGCCACTGGGCTACCATGAAGGATTAAAATGTAGTCCACAACTGCTCCTGCTCAAGTGCTGAGCAGAAAATGTTCAACTGCTCTTTGTGAGGACACCCAAATATCAATTTCTATACAGCTAACCAGAGCAGTTCTGAAACCTTTTTGTTGCCCTAAAGTCAAGTGCACCATTTGGTTTGTATGCACCAAATTCTCTCCAGTGTAAAGCTAGGAGCCCCTAAGCTGCTTGTTAGAGAAGTTTCTGACACATGCTATCCCCCATGCTACCCTCTCTGCATCTTCTTTGAGAAAGCAGCAGACTATCAGAGGCCAAAACTGAGTTGCAAAATGTTGATCATTAATCACAGTGTATGATTCTGATCTGAAAATCCCTTTGGGAAGTCAGAGATGTCCCTCTGCTTGCTTTACAGAGTCTAGCTTTTCAGGCAGAGGCCACTGAGGATATTTGTACAGCCTACAGCATTTCTGGAACTACAGATAAGAGTGGAGAGGCAACAGTGAATTTAGGTGGTGCCAGGACCAGGCTGCTGCTGGGAGGCAACAGGCAAAAGATTTGGATCACGACTCTAGACCCGAGCATGTTAATCCCTCTGAATCCAGCTGCTCAGATTGCTGGTTAAATGAGGCTATTATTTCTCATCCACTTCCTAAGGCTGTTTCAAGCCTAGCTGCAGGACTGCAATCAGATACTCCAGTAAAAGCTGCTGTCGGCACCCCCGGGGACCTTCTGCCTCTCGTAAGTAGAAATCCTGGAGGAGCTGCCAACATGCAGAGCTCTTCCTCAGACTTCCTATAACAGGCTGTTGCTTAGCCACAACACAGGCTGGCCGGGCTGTGGAACTGCAGATGTCAGCGTGCGGTTAATCCTTGCGCCGGCACGGGGCCAGGCGTACAAATGTCCGTCTGTAATTACCGTTCTCTCGTGACTAAACACCAGCCCATGCTCAGTGCCCAGCTGCACGAGAGATTTTTCACAGCCTGGAGTCCTCCCTGCCTCCTGTCTGATCAAAAACTAGCTGATCTTGTGGCAGTATTTCAATGACTATTTTTGTATGAAGAAGTGAAGCATTAAGTTACTGTGCTAACATCATGCTTTAAATTATATTTACTTGCTAGCGGAGTATGCCCTGTGGACCAGGGCAGTATGCCCAATACTCTTGTTGCAGGAATATAAAATTGGGTCTTTTTCCCTGCAGTTTTCACAGTTCTGAAAAATAACTTTCTTCAAGTGAAGAACAGGAGAGCCCTCGTGTGGCTAATTTAACATCTGTGATATTGCACAGATGCTATGGATGGTAGTAAAAAAACATATTATATGTAAGTTTTCTTTTGTTCTTATCTCTGATCTCACCCCCTTTAAATATAGTTGATTTAATGAACTTCAACTTTGTTTTCCAGCCAGTTGTATCTCAGGATTTTTTCCCTTCCACTGAAAATGAACAAGCCATTGCTCATACCATATCTGTGCTTCATTTCCCAGTTTTGACAATAAGAATGTAAATTATAAAGTAACTCTTTCTGAAACATTTCTCTTGTGGGCTGTAGGGAAGAAGAGAAGCATATGGGGGATTTATTATGCACAATGACCTCATTCTTTCCAAGTTTCCTCGTTCTCAGGAGACATATTTGCAATTCACACACACAGTTCAAAATTGGACTAGGCTATGCATCTGCTGTACGTACATACACACACACACAGAGCTTCTTACACTCCCAGAAGACAACAGACGACAAAAAAGTGTGAGTGTTCACATTATTTTTGCACTAGGGCTCTCCTCGCAGATAAATGATGCAACAAGCATCTCAAGTAAGGTCTAGTTTCTGTATGAGCTTCTCAAAGGCACTGCAAAGATTAGACAGTCAGATCATTCAGGGTCCATTTTTAAGAAAAAAAATTACTCATGCCTTACATGTTTTTGGCATCAAATGGATAAGTTGGAAATTGAAAAAAAAAAAGGGGGAGTATTAACTGAGCACTCATATCCAATTCAGGGATAATTTAATCTAAGCCTTGTAGGAGCCTTTTATGTGTTTTCTGACCCTGTGCTTAACCCTTAGGAGGCACTCATTACTGCTCAGGTAACATGACACGGATTAAAATACACCTCAAAGAAAAAAGTCCTCGAGCCTCTCAAAGGCACATCTCTGCTGTTCTGTCTGAATTATCCACATCTTATCCATCTCCTCTTCCTCCATATCTATGCAATGTTTATTTTGTTCTCTTCCACATTATTCCTTTCCAAACCAACTTGAGTAAATGCAGGGCAGATACTGCTGGCCCAGGAAGTGAAGGATTCTGGATCCTGAGAAAGGTTAGGGTGGAAAATAATTATTTTCTCATTTGGTTACTACACTTGCCTTTTCTGACCCTAAATTATTTTTTATATGACATAAACTTGTTACACTTGAGAAAAGCAACTTGCCGAAATACCACTCAGCAATACAGGTTTGGTGCTCCTACCTGGCCATTCAGTCAGTAATAATATTGCAGAAAATTTTATGAATGAAGGCTCAATAGCTCAGGAAATTTCTGATGAAGGTACAGTGTAGTAGCAAGCAATAACAATCTACAAGCACCACCCACTGGGTATGTGTGCCTGACTTACAGTTAGCACAAATTTTACTCTGAAGCAGAACAAAAAAATCCTGAAATAATGGCTCTAGTGGTTCCATGTGCAGAAAATGTCTGAACCAGCTCAGATAAAACATCATGAAAACTTGACCAAACTGAGATGATAAGGTCCTATGCAAACACTATGAGTTTTCAGAAGATGAGACTTTCCCCAAAGTTACAAGGAAATGTTAAGGACACTAGATTGCCTTCTAAAGGAAGGACATAGACAAATTATGTTTAACAACACTGGATTTTATTATTCACCTAGAAGTAAAATAACTGGCTTAGGTACCTATCTTTCAGTCCTAACCTTACATTCTTTCCTTTACAATGACCTGAATTTAATACCATAAATAAAGACTGTTCTTAACTCAGAGAAGATGATAAATCACAAATAGAAACTTTAATAAGTGTTTTGAACCTGTTTAGGCTGAGGTAGGTCTCTGGGCACAATTAATAACCTCCCTAAAAGACCTGTCACCAGTCTGACCAAGTTCAGCCTTGTTTTAATAATAAAAGGAACACATGGACCAAATTGGTGCCTTCTGGACTTGTGGCACATGCTCTATGGCCTGCCTGTTAAGTCAATGCTTGGGCTATTGAACACTTTCTTTTTGAAAAATAAATTATATTTGCTTCTTAGTTTGTCTAACAAAGACATATTCTTCTGCTAGATGCCAAAGGCATTTGAAGCCAGACTATCTTCACAATTTTTTTTAATATATCTATTCATCAGTTCACTTTGGCAGAGGTGACAGGTAAGACACAAGTCAAACTTCTTTGAGAAAGACCAGCAGTTCATTTGAATGCCTGGAGACCTAAGGGCTGGGCCATTTCAGTTAATCTTTTTTTGGAAAAAAAATATATAAAGAAATGCTTTCACCTTAAACAGCTAACCTGCTCAAAAGGCAGAAACTTGTCATTTAACTCAGATACTGTACCATGACATTCTTTATAAGCGTTTTGTTTGGGTTTTTTTTTTCCTATGACAGGTTTTTTCCACAGTGAAGAGCCAGACTTATTTATAAATATTACATTTTTTTTCTGGTCTCTGGTTAGATGACATGTACAAGATCTCACTGTGTTCTGGCTACAGGACTCGGGCATAGTCTCATATATACAAGTATACATACACAAATATTGTCTGTTTGGGAACATGTGAATAACTTGCCTTTGAAGAATAGAAACAAGTATTTTAATAGGCTATCCCTGAGTATAAACCTGTATTCAAAATGAGACTTAAAGGAATGTCTGTATTTTGTTTGATGAACAAATGCTTGAAAATTTAGAGCCATGAAGTCTAGAGCTGAAAAAGTTAGACTGAAAGTGTTCTTCAAGATAAAATACAATTAATCTCAGGGACATAGGACTAGAAAGAATTTCTCATTTATTTATAGAGATCCCTGTTAAAAATGGAGAGTTATTTTGCTTCCTCAGATTGTAAGAGAAAGACCTGAAACTTCAGGAAATTTCTGTTTCATGCATTTTATGCCACCGAGCATAATTACAAAAGGTTTACTATTGAGATATTTTGAAGCACCAATAGGTTTTGCCAGTTGCTTACAAAATCCATACCTCTTCACTTTAATTCAACCATTTAATCTTTAAAAATCAATTTAACTTTGATGTTTTTATTACTTTGCTGTTATTTCAGTAATTCAGATCTTCAAAGGTAAGAACACATTACCGTTCAAAGCTGAAAATCAAACAAAGCTACACTGTCCTCTAATCAGAGCTTTCATCTGCACGTTTATGATTTCGGGAAGAAGCCAAATTAGTCCTAATTGCCTCTAATTTAACCTGGCCACTCAAATAGGATATGAGATCACATTTCATCATACTGTAGATATTTTAATCACTAGTGTACACAGACTGGAGAGTTTACACTGAAAAAAGTCTATTACATCACATAGAAGCTCAGCCATGTAGAAACAGACCTGACTTCTTTTAAAAGTACAGACTTCAGACAAAATGTGCTGTTTGATGGGCATTTGATGTTTTAGGTTGACTTATGACTATGTGCTTGAAATAAATTTTTAACATTTAGTGGTTTTTAATCCTCAAGTGACATAAAGTAATTTAAATTACTTTGATAGCATGCAGCATTATAAGGAGAAATCCTTTTGCTTAAAGACTTGAAGAAAAGGCAGGTGCTGAGAGATGAGGCACCTCGGAGCAGCTCAGGCAGATGGATGCTCCCGGCTGGACTGGGGCTGCAGCCCCCGCAGCCTGTACAGCAGTAGCTGCTCAGGTCTGGCTGCGAGACAGGGCAGTCGTGCCTTCAGCTCCCAGGTCAGTAGCTGCTGCAATTTTGTAGGAAAACTTAGGGATCCTTGGAAATACAGTCAAAGGGCAGCAGCAAAGGTGTTTGCATCAATGTGCTGGAATCAGAAATTCTCTAATATTGCTTAGCATATGTTCATTTTCTTTTTTCTACTCCAAGTGGAGCAGCTAATTATCACTTCAGCATCCTTTTCCCCTTGGTCAGTTATCTACCAGCTTATATCTGATATCGTCATACTATGAAGCCAGATGATCAAATGTAGTTAAACACATTTTAAGAATAATTTCCAGAATGTTTAAAGCACTCTGCTCAGCAATGTTGGTCCTCCTTAGATATCCCCCAAAGGCAATGGCACGTTGGGAATGTTCCTGACTACAAACTAGAGAGGGAGCAAATGTTACACATTTACTTTCAAGCAGAATAGATGGGCACGATAAGTTTTGTAATCAGAAATGGCAGCCTATTTCTAAAAGTTATGTGTAACTGGAGAGAGAATGTGAATGCTCTGTATTTAATAAGAGCTAAAAATTGAGTGATTTTATTACTGGAAATGATTGGAAAAATCTACAGACCAAGCATTATTCATATCAGCTATTTGGCAAGTAAATTTGGATAATGGAAGCATTGTGAAGCAAAGGAATCACAGTTGTTAGCTATTGGCTACAAGTTACTTTCCTCCCCTACACGGAGGGGCTCAGGCAGTTTCACTGGCTTTTTTTCAGGAGGATGTTTTCAGCAATACAGCATCGTGGTTCAGAGCCCTGCTCTGCGGAAACGTCACTCCCTCCTACTCTCGGAGTAGCGCCTCTAAATCAAACACGTATCTGCTGGGCAGATAAACGGCTCTGGGACTTGGAAATGGAGCAGCTCACGCAAGCATAAGAAGAAAACTCCTTTCCATCAGTCACCTGGACTGATTATTGGTAATTCACTTCCTCAGTAAGATGGAAACCTGAGCGTATGGGCATACCAGGTGATTTCATTTAAATAAATCAAGGAAATGTCTTCCCTCTGTAAAGAGCAGAGAAATCACCTAGACAAGAACAGCTTTTACTTTTGCTTTTTTTGCAGGGGAAAAACAATGGCTCTCTCGAGGCATGGAAACAGCTCCCATCTCAGTGCTGTGCTTCAAGTTTCACAAATGCATGTGGCACCAGTGGAAATTTCCTTCAGGTATAAACACAGCATTCCAGCACTGCAGTCTCACACTTTCATTTATGCTGTCTCAACTTTTATTTTGAGCATCAGCATTCTAGGACAGAGCAAAACACCCAAAACTTGCACTAGGAGTAATAAACAAGAAGATCCAACATTGTAAAAGCCATTCTTTCAGAAAACCGTGAGAACAGGTTGGAGTCAAGCCTCACTCTCTCATCTGCCCAGCACTCCCATGAGCATCCAGAGGGAATGAGGCCACGCAGCCACTGTTCTGCAGCAGCCAAGTTTATTTGATGGGAGAATATTAGATATGTGTTTGGGAGAATTTGTGAGACACCAGGTGAGATATTGTTACAGCATTCAGACACTGAGTTATAGACTATCTGGACCAATCTCTTGCAAGTGTGAGCTATCACAGTATTTTTTAAAATATCTATATTTGTTATATAATATTTGGATCCCTTATTCATGTCCACTAGGAGTGAACTGGTGTGGCTTTGCTAGCATAAGAGATTTTTCAGTTACAGACAGCAAATCCAGCAAGGATCAGGAAAGGAAAATTCTTTAATGAAGACTAATAAAATTACTAGGGAAATAGATAAAAGTGTTCTGTATTAAAGCCTTGGAAGGGCAGAGTAGGAGCTTTAGTTGTGGATTGATAACTCTGGGATGAAGTTAAATCAGCTTAGTCAAAATAGCTTTTTGATGGTCACATCTGTCAGAGCAAATATATCACAAGAGGAGGATGTGTCCAGGATGGAGAACAACAGTGAGAAAATGGATTCTCCCTCCCCCAGCATTCAAGCCAGGTGCAGGTTTCCACTCAGAGGAATCCTGGCTTGCAAGTAAAAGGAGATCTCAAGATGATTAACTAACAGCTTCCCTGAAGAACTCACTGCTGAGGAGAAGGCTGAAAGAAATAGCAATCACGAGGCTCATGGCTCAACCTCCCCCATTTGGAGCCTTCTGGATTGCCAATGGGAAGCAAAAGCAGTTGTCAGAACACTTTCCAACTACTGCTTCTCATCTGCTGGAATAACCCAAATATATTCAATGCCACTAAGGTCTGTTAGCACTAAGGACAAACTAAACATCTTTGCTTTCCAGATTTTAAAGAAATGTGAAGTCTTGTTTTAAAAAGCAAATTACTGAGAAGGGTTTGGATATTTATACATAGCTGAGGAAAAAATATGACCTTCTGATTCCAACTTTCCCTGAGAATGTTGGGTATTTTGGAAACGGAAAATCATCTTGCTGAACTCTATCAGAAAATTGGCTTTGCATCAGATTTAACCCCAAGACTCCCAGATTTCTCATAACCAAGAAGAATTAAGATGAAACATTTCTTCTAATTAAATAAAGCATAAGTTTACCTTGTTGTATAATCTCCATTGCATATATTGGCCTTTTGAATGTATTAAACAAAGTTTAGATACAGTTCTGTTTCACATTTTTTACAGTTCTTGCTGTTTTGTGTCACCATCATTGCTGTGTTGCAGAGGATGTTATTGCAAGTCTGAGAGAGTTTATTTTCCACTTGTTTTGTTTACTGCTTTGCATGGGAAGACATTCAAGGACCAAATACAGAGACACATCATGAATTAAGGAATAGCAGAGAATAGGAGCAAGAAGAGCTACTATCACCCTGGTCACAAGCGTCTCCCTTCCCTACTTGAGATTACAGCAGGCTTAAATGCTTTTTTCGGGTGGAGTTCGATGAGACTCTCCACCACACATTTAATTTCCTAGTTGCTAGTTTCTGACTGAAGGCACTGCAGCTGAGTCTGTAGTAATTTGGCAAATTTCACCTTCTCACCGCTCAGAGCATCCAGGAAGCAATTGTTGACACCGATTAGTTGTTTGCATTCTGTTTCGTAGGTCTCAGTGTAAAAGTCCTTCCTGACCTGCAGCTGACTCACTCTGCAGCACACCTGCAAGGTGCCACAACTGATACCCTCTGCTTTGCTCATAGGCACCCCAGCCAAAGACCTGAAGGGAACCAAGTGAAATCCTGCCAGCTGAAAAATTGCAGACCTCTGCCTGTGTTTTTTAAGCTGAGGCCCTAAGCCCTCACTTACAGGTGTCCATTAAAACTGACTGAAATTTTGTCATAACAGTCATGACATTGGAATACTCATCGATGATAATTCACATAGATGTTTGTTTTTGAAGTTATTTAGAAAGAATGGACAGAAGGGCAAACAATACAGAAACAGAACTGCCGCACTGAAGCATGAAAACCACCATTTCGAAGGCTCTGCTTCTTTTGTCCAAAATAAGCATTTTTATCCTAGTGAAAGAGCTGACTCCCCATATCCCAGCCTACTAAATCCTCAAATGCTTATCCCTGCTCTTCTTTGTGCCAGGACAGCTTTTGTAAACTATCTGCTAAGCTGGCTCAGGTAGCTGAACCAGCTGAAAAATGAACGGGGTTCATTGCCTTGCTTTTATTTGGGTTTGGGAGAAGAATCATGTGACTGTAACAGGATTTCTGCTGCATAAGGAAGTCAATAGAAAAACATTTCCCTGTAATCTATAGATAGGGACAGGAGCAGAGCTATTCCATAGGCTGCTACACAAACTTTTGTCAGATTTACGCAATTTTGTAACCCCAAAACAATATAACCTAGCAGCTTTTGGAGTACAGGGATTTCTCATTTCAGTCTGCAGACTCTGCTGGTTTGATAGGTGATTTTCAAAAAGTTTTGATATCCCAGCAGTGGAAAAGCTTAGGAAGCTTTGCCTAAAGTGTTGGCCCCACATGGCTTTTATGACGTCTCTTATGCAGCCTAATTCTGACACAGCCAAGGGCCAAAACATTTCCTGTGGTCAAATCAACACATAACACCTGTGCCAAGAAACAGCATGACTGCACGTAGCCAACAACCAGGGCTGAAGGCAGTGTCTTTGCTATAAAGACATCACATCACTGAAAGGAACACCTTTGTTAAACTGTTGTAACCACACAGTCCTAAGTTTTCCACCTTAAAAGGCTCTGGTGAAATTGTGGCTGTTTGATGGTGTAGAGCTACATATATTAGTGCCACAGCTGAGCTATTCAACTAAAAATGAACAGTATCTGTGTTCCATTAATACCATTGCATTAATCAAGATAATTCATACCATCCATGACTCTTTGGCAATAGAATGAAAAATATTAATTAAAAAATTGCATGAAACCTAAGGATGAACTCTACTGTGGTTGAGGTTTAAAGAAGAGTGATAAAAGTATAAATCAGTCTTTCAAAAAAGCCCAATGTATAATAAAGTAAGTGAAATAGCAGGTGCCTTCTGTTCCAAGTATGTTCTCTTCTCACAAAGGTTGAAAGAAAAACTGTTTTAAAAAATCTCAGGTTTAGAGACAGAAGGTTCCAGGCTAAGATTCTCAGGTCCAAGCTGCCATTTGCATGGTTGTTTTCTGGTTAGAACACATCAAAATCATGCATGTGGTTACACACTTGGTCTCCCCTTTATCCTTTAAAAGAATCAATTTCATTAATTAGATCCTAGAAGAAATATCCCTATATAACTGCTACGTTTTTAATTTTCTGCTTTGGGAATGTATAATAGAACTGACTATAGCCTTTTGCAATTGCTTTCCCAAAACAAGAATTGCTGAGCTAAGGAAGAATATGTGATGAAAACATTATTTAATTTTTTAAAATATTTAAACCTCACTTGATGATTAAATATCTTATTACAGGATCTGAATGCTTCTAGATTCCCTAAGAACTACACATGGAAAATTTTATACACGGTTGTATTCATTTTCATTCTGGATTGCTTGATTTTTGTTTCTTTGCAAATTTTTGATTAATTGTTCCATCACTTGCAATCACCCTTAGGGGAACTTGGCCCGAAAACTCAGTAGAGAGCTCAGACTGGGATTTCAAGCTGACAGCTTCTGAAATTGTAAGAGCTGTGAAGTAAAAGTAAACTGAGCTGGAGCCAGTAAGCTCTGAAGTTTAGTTCTGGTGAAGGTTTTGGCTTTATATAGTTTAAAATATGCTTAAAATGGTCATTTAATTGTATTTAAAAAACATTATTTCCTTGTGCTTCTAGAAAGCGTTGCTTTACAAACTGTGTTAGGAAACACAAGGCTTTCCGAGAGGAGAGACAGAGAATCTTGTAAGAGAGGTAGGAATCCAGAGGTCAGGACTTCAAAGGAATGTACATTTAACAGCAGCATTTTGGAAGAGACAGTGTTTTTACAAGAGGCTGGAGAGGTGGTGAAGTCATGGGGGAGACGTGGAACTAAGCTGTCTGTGTGTCAGGAAAATTATCCCAGCCCTGATCAGAATTATTCTAAAAACAGAAAAAGTGTCTGGTAGAACCACGGATGTGTTTCTGAAAGAAAAGTTAAACCACAATGGTACTGAAACCGAGAGGATCGTTTCAGAGTGGTAGCCCTCCAGGTAATGTCCCGGTTTGAGACAAATTAGGGGGAAACACTCAGGAAGGAACATCTCCTCCACAGAAGGCAGGTTTCAAGGTTCTTTCCGAACCCACCAGGTTCGGAAAGAAATTTCTTGGAGGAAAGTGAAAAAAAAGCTGTTCATTTAACAAGCAGGTTGCACGCAGGCACGAGAGAATGAATAATGTTAAATAACAAAACCTCTCGCTGTGGAGAAAAACCTGGTAGATTCAGAGTCCTTTCCGTAGGTGTGGCTCTGCTCTCTCCGGAGCTGGGGTGCAGTGAAGGCCCCTCCGGGCCATGGTGTGGGGCCTCCCAGTGATGGTGATCCAGACTGGAGCAAAGCTGAATGGTTCCAGGAGAAGAAGAAGAAGCCACAGTCCCAGGAAAACTCCTTTCTTCAGCTAACGAACCAGAAGCTAGCTAAAAAGCAAGAGAATGCAACTCTCTTCCCTGCTGCAGAGCCAAGAGCTGGGGCAAGAGCGAGCGAGTGATCCGTGTTTTTGAACACAGCTGCTGAAAGAATCCCACCGGCTTTTCCCCACTGTCTCGGATCTGGCTTAAAGGTACAGAAACTCATGTCTGGGCAATAAGTAGACAATAGGGAATACAGTATCATACAGTCACCCCAAGACAGATAATTCCTTCTTGAATGTGTAGAAATCCTTAACTGACTTAGTTTGGTGGGTTTTGTAATTCCTAGTTCCTCTGCACCTCTTCTTTGGAAAGGCTTGGGTGGGTTGCCATGTTTCTCCAGCTCTGCTATTCCCTGGGAAATAGCTGATGCCTAGAGCTAGACAGTGGGAATTTCTAACAGAAATATCAACTGCTATGGAAAAAGCACAAATGGAAATGTGAGTGTGAAAGTGATACACATGAATTGCTACAGAGCACTATCAGTGTGATTTCATTTGAATGACCAGATACAAATAACAAGCCAGCCTAATGGTTAGAGGACAAGAGGATGAAGAAAAGGTAAGGCAAAAAGAACCAGGAAACACAAAAATTTTGCCCAGGACTTACAAGGTCTGAAGCAAAATAATGAGCTGAAAGAAATACAGACACCATCCACACCTGCGGGGCATAAACATTCAAAATACAGTTGATTGCTTCTAGTCACAAAAGATTCAAGAGAGATGAGGATGCAACAGCCAGCACTCCTTGTCCAGGCCAAGCCACATGGGTATATGTCTTGGCAAAGGATGAAATCCGAGAGATTGGTTTTGTTTAAAGTAGCTATCACGTTCTCCTTCCATGGTGCCTCACACTGATTAATTTGGGTGCTAATTCCCTACAATATTAATCACAACACTGCTATACACCATGGGATTTGCAGAGCAGAGGTCCCACCACAAGCTGTAATGATGCCAAACTGATTTTGGCTTCTATATTTTCTTCATATGTGTTTGTAGATCTGTAGACTATTATTGTAGAGTTCTATAGTTCCTAGCTAACTCCAGTACTAGTCAAAGACTAAACACATTCCAAATGCCCCAACCCTGTCTTGCTTCTTCCTCTGGGAACCAAGGACGAGCTACTCTCCCAAGACACTTTCACGTAAACAAAGTACAGCTAGTAGCAAGAAAGGGGGGCTCCAGAAGAGGTGGAACCAAGGCGGGGGGAATTACCTCATCACTTGTGCTTCTAATTGGGAATTCTTGTCAACTATCCTAATTTGCTAAACTTATAAAACTGTATTCGCCCTGTGTGGGCTGGGCATTTTTCCATACCTGGCCCTGGACGCCTCCAATTAAAGACCAGCTTTTATATTACTTCCTATATTAAAATTGTCTCAAAAGTGTGTTGTTTTATTTTAGATCTTTGAGGCATCAATAAGTGTCTGCAGCTCCCTGATGACTGATGGGGCACTTGGCACTACATATTTAATACAGAACTAGTTCCTGACAGCATCGGTAATAGGAGCAAAAGAATACTTTTACAGCAGCTGCCCAATGGCTTTTCTTCATTGTTTTGTCCCTCTCACCACCAAAAAATAGTGATTTTGTTAAAAACAATGAACTCAGAGACTGCTGTGCCTATGAAACTACAAGAAGCCATAAGGAGCAGAACTATAAAAGCAAAGGCTTCACATTGTTGGAAAAGAACACAATTAATATGAGTGTACAAGTGTTTTATATGACAGTAGAACCACCATCTTATGCCACTGCTGCAGTTCCAAAGTTTTATCTACTTTCAGCTGTGATCCATAAAAAGTCTGTGCTATTTCTCAAGTAATAAAGGCAATTGGCAAAGAGTCACATAACTTAATTATCACCCAGGCTCTATGGTAAGGGGATTTTCAAATCTATGTAAATCCCATCACACCTAACAATACATTGACGTGAATTTTACAGCCAGCCTGAAGCTGTGATAGGAAAAGGAATTAAAAGTGGGAAATAAACCCCTTGTATGCAGCACAGTTACGGAGCATTTTTATGCCAATTGGTGTTCAAAGAGAAATAATTGACTGAAACTCTTGGCTGTAACAGACCACACTCTTAAACCCTGCTTGTATAAGAGGTATTGCTGGTTATTCTGTTTTGGTTTTTTTTAAGTGAAGCAATGCCCCATCTGCACTAAGCATGTGCAAGCACATATTTCCAAGTTTTAAAATATTTGAAAATGAAATCTTGATGTTACTCCATATATTCCTAAGGGGAATCAAAATTGAGTAGATGCTGCAGATACAGATGCCACTTCACATCAAGCTACTTGTTTTCTTTTTGCAGATTAATCAAACTTTCTTTCTTGAAATAAATCCTACTTTATTTTAAATGCACTTGCTAGAGTTTTGGAATTAAAACCGAGAAGGAATTGTTTTCTATATTTATTGCAGCTGAATTTTTAATGTGCATGCTTTGATTTAAAGCTTTTCAGCACATTGAGCAACAGGTCTTACCATAATTAGTACAACATAACACTGTTTTATTTGCATATGCTCCTTGATACAAGGTTATTTTATGGCAAAATCTGTATTCCTTCACTCTATTGTGTCATGGTTCCAATGTATGGCATCTCTCTAAGCTTGGCATTAATGTCACTCAACAGTTTAAATATTTTCTTTTTTGGCCCAAATGGATGGCCAAGTTTTGAGGGTCTTGGGTCCATTAGGAGGAAAAACTGAATAAAGACATTTTGATGCAATTCTGGTCATTTAAATTCCCATTTTTTTTCCCCTACTGTATTCAGGACAACAAAAAACAACAGCAGTTTGTTCATATTTCTAGGCAGGAGCTGCCATAGAGAGGGAAAAAAGAGGTTTTGAACTTCTTTATGAGTCCTCTTGAGAGCTCGATTACTGACCACCCCACAGCTCTCCCCTCCTGTCTGGATATCTCATTAACACTTCAACTTTCACTGACAGGCAGTGGCTTCACCTTTAACTCACTGCATCATTGCTTTGATCAGTTTCGTGTGCTCTAGACCAGGTTTCCGAAGGGAGAAGGTGACCTTTAAAAAGATGACGTTGTGTTCAAATGAGGAAAATAAAGGAGAATGAGCTCTGTCAGGTTAGAAACACAAGGCAGGCCAAAGACTTTAAAGAACAAAGTTACAAAAGATAAAAAAAGTAATAATAAAACGACAACCAGAACCATCAAAAGCCAAAAGCCTTCTAGAAAGGCTATGCAACAATAAATGGTAAAGGCACAAAAAGGGCATTCAGAAGATAAGACCAGAGCAGATAAATTAAATGAATTTTTATTCACAGTGAATGCAGAGGAGTTCAGAAAATTCTCTTGTCAGAAATGTGCTTTCTCCCCACCACACAAACATAATTTTTTTCCCATAAATATTATCTCAATGGTCCTTCAATCAACTGAAGTTCAGAAAAAGTTTACAAATGGGTTCATCAGGACCAGAGGATATTTACCCAAGATTTAAGAAGGAACTGAAGCAGGAAATAAATTAAATAACAAGTGCAGTGTATAATTTCTTGTTTAAAAATGCCTAGGACCAAAACCAGATGGTAAATGGGATGGAATTACAAAAAACAAAACCCAACCAACAACAACCCCCCCACCCTTCACACACTGGTTCTTTGTACTGTTATGTGGTTTGAACTACAAGAACAGCGGTTGTGGACTTTTCTTTTGTTTGTTCAAGCATTCATCCCTTTTGTGTTTTAAAGTGTTTGCAATCTTGCTACTGCTACATACCAGCAAATAACCCAAAAGCTGCATGTCTGTACTAAAAAATTTTACATTTATTCCAGCCTGTTGTCACTATAAAGACATCATAACTTTTTGACCTATAGTGACCATAAAATCCTCTAGAAATTAGTGGGGTTCTTTTCTGCAGCCCTCAAAAAATTTTATTTGAATTCCATCTCAAAGCCTTAACCCTTTACCTCTCTATGACCAAATCTCCCTGCCTGTCAGATGAAGTGCCTGCAGTGCTTGCAGTTTGGACTCAGATTCGCTTATCTCTGGCCTTTATTTCCCTTACTGTTTGTCTAACTCTCAAAAGTCCTAACAGGACTGCCTCACAGGGGTTCCTAAAGAGAGACAGACATGTGCAGGAGCAGTAGAGGGAGATGCAGTCACAGCACAGATGAATGACTTGGCGTTACTAGCAAGGAAACGGGGAGAATCTTTAGTTTGAATCCACTTAGGTGCCGCAAGGACTTCAGTGGGACTTTGAGCCTCTGCTTCAGGCAAGGTCAGTTTTTGCAGGAGTGCTGTGCCCAGTGAACTTGGGCATTTGTGGAGTTCAACAGCAGACTTTAGAGGATGCCAAAGTCATTTGAAGGGTAGGGTTTTCACTAGGAGCACAAATACTGTTGAAAATCTGGTACCCTTAGGCCTGGTTTCCTTTTGGGAAGAGCTTTTAGATGACATTCTAACACTTAGGGCCCAAAGCAGCCTGACTTGTACAGTGAATAGCTCTCTAACATCCTGCCCTGATTTGTGATGCAGTATGTATACACTGTCAGAAAAGCAGCAATGTTCCTCATAGCAGAGAAAGGAGACACTGCAAATCAATGACGGACGCTTATCTTGGAAGCTCAAACAAAGAAAAAGCACACAACCAGAGGAAATTTCCTCACAAGTCCACATCATTCATAACCCTCCTGCTTCACTATGGTGATGCTATCACAGCTGTACTTTTCTCTATAAAGCAATTGAGAAGAACTGTAATTTAAGCAGAACACTACAAGATTCATGTTGCATGCGCATCCAAACAGGAGCTTCTAAAAACATGCCCTTATGCCTGCTACAGCAACCTCCACACCAGCTTGCACTCAGCATCTCCCCTCGGACGCGAGTGCTCGCAGTAAGGACAGGAGCACATCTGCCAGAGACGCTGGCAGGGTTGTACACGAAGATGGGCAATGCCTCCCAAGAACTAAAAATTTACTGCTGTCATCTGGCTTAGGGAAAAATATCTGAAGCTCATGAATCATTTCACAATCACATCAAGATTTATTTTCATTAGACAGTAAGAAGCACATTTTTAGACAGAGGGGCAACCTGTAAAATAACCCAGTTGTATCCTTGTATTCCTCAGACTAAGACTATTTGTTTTGCGTTACATTAGACAGTCTCCAAGTTGTTGCTGGCCTGGTAACAGACTAGAAATTACAAGAAAGCATTGATTTCTCTTTTGCCTTTGTACAACCCAAATGCTTCTTCTGGTGAACAGAATTAAAAGTTTTATAAGGAAGAGTGCTGTAGGTCAGATTTTGGTTACCAACATTAACTAAATTACTAAAGTAAACTGAATACTGACATGCAACACAGTACAATGCAACATACAACAGAAATGAGCACCAGCCTTAGAATGTTCTATTGTTCTAATTTCAATTTCTAATTTCTGTTCTAACGTTCAATATTAGAACATTATGGAAATCTTGCATAGTAAAAGGAAGACAACATCCCTGTGATAGTACACAGAAATACTGCATTTACAAAGTATTTTTACAATGTGTAACTGCTTCCGTAGACTATAACAATTACCAGTAGAAATCAACTCAGAAACAAAATAAGTACCTCTACTGAATATTTTTTAAATGCTCAGTTATTTATTTAAGGAAAACAAATTAAATAAGATAGATACTTTGATATCTGTTATGTGATCACAAAAGTTGCAAAGTGGTTTAAAACTTCAGTATTGTATATATATCATCAAATACCCCTCAGCAGGTATAGGTATTAATAGGTGGTGACTGAGGTAATTTTTGGCTATTTGTAGTAAACAAATAGTGTTGAAGGATAACTGCTTATGGAAATACTGATCAACTATTTGTAGGCAATAAACTACATATCTTTATTCAAAAATGTATTCAAAAGTTTAAATTTGAAATTTTTAAATATCTTCAGCAAAACAGTGTCCTAAAATATTGATTTTTGTTTGAAGTTGGAGACATAGGAGCATGTTTAGCTTTTAATCACTTGTAAAGAAATTAAATCCACGTAGTCAAAAGAGCTCTTTAAAAATAAGTGAGTTTCTCTCAAGCAAAGAGTCAAGTTTAACACTGGTGTGAAGAACTGGTTCAAAAGTTGCCATGACCAAATGGCTTTTTGTTAAAGGCACCTTTTTAAATGCCAGACTACTTCAAATCTAATTTTATATATTTCCTTTTGTCCCTTTCAGTAGAGGCCCAATTCAGAAATCCATACAACTGAAGCATCTTCACAGTGGAAAGAGGAGGCCAAGAATAGAATCAGCAATGTACATTATTCTAATTGTAATCTAAATGTAAATAAAAGATCAATCCGTCAGTGTATGCGAAGACACTTTGGAAGAAAGTGGTGTGGAAATTCAGACCCCAAGAGCTAGTCCATGTTTGCTCCAGCCCTCTTCCATCAGGAGATAAATGTGATCTGCCAGTGCAAAGAGTAGGAAAGCAGCATTTCCCCCTTACCATAGTCAGCATCGCAGAGACTCGAGAGCACAGACATTTCACAGAGAACCTTCAGCAGAACACATTCTGCAGAGGCCAGCACACAAGCCTAGGGGGAAAAACCCTCTCTTGTTTTCAATTATTATGCCCAAAACCACCATTAATTTTCACACTGCAACGGAGAAATGAATAATGTTCTTGAAAGTAAAATTCCAGACTACTCCCTACTACACCTTATTCTCAGTTAAAATGGCTGCATAAAGTGCAGATGTCCAGTATGAAGTGTAATCCAGTAATAATTTTTGGACATATTTAAAGTTTTTACTGTTTTTAAACTGCAACTTTCAAAAAGGGGACAGTGACATTGCAGAGGTGTTAAAAGCAGAGTACTACTGGAAGCATAGCCCCAGGCATTGGGATCAACTATCCTTCAAGGTTGAAACATCTTTACAGAATGCTGAAAGACCAACCTAGGAAATCTTTTAAAAATATTTTGGATAATCAATCTCTGTGTTAATTGTGAGAGAGAAAACCTTTATGTCAGAGTAACTGAATTTATCAAAATTTAGTTGTTTGATTTTTAAAACCTCTCTTTGAGCTTTATTTCTGGTTCCTCTAGGATACTAGCTAATATTTACATGTTTAGAGAGTTAATTCATTAATACAAGATAGACCTAAGATATTTGTATTGGAGTGCAGCATCTGGAAAGTCATAGTATTGCCAACACTTTTAACAAGCTTCTTGAAACTCCTCACAGAAATAGCAATGTGCATGCACCTCCTGCTTTCAAGATGGATTTTTTTAACCAGAAGGTTCACCTTGGTTTAGCAGGGATGAGAATATATTCTCCCCCAGTGTGAGGCAGACTCATTCTTTGATCAGGCAGAGCATGCCAGTGTTCTAGCACAGGCAGAACGAGCCCACAACACCATTCTCTGTAAAATGATTTATGCAAAAATGTAATAGTGCCAGGAAGTAAACCAAAATGAGTAAACATCTACTCCCACTGAGTATAGTATAGAGAAAGAACAAGGAGGTCTTAAAAATTCACAAGCCCCATGGAAAAATGCTTTAACCCCCCAAATAAACTTTCAGTTTGGCAGACCAAAACTCAGAAGTCCCAAGTCACAGGATTTTAGGTTGGGCTTTTTTTTTAGTTAGCTTGAATTTTTCTCCCTCAGTAATTTCCACATTATTCATAATTCTGTTTGTGTTTCTATACCCTGTGCTGCATTATTTATAACAGCACATTATGAATTGTGAACAGCTACACTTAACTTTTTAACTGACTTGGTGCTTGCAATCTACTTTGGATACAGCAAAAAAGACCATTTCCAGACAAGCAAAACATATTCTGAGAGTAATTAAAATTCTTTTTAGCCCTCATTCAGTGAGCAATCACTTTTCAAGGACAAACCTTGGAGGCCCTTGCTGCTGATGCCTGGATTTGTGCTGGCACTGTGTTGCTTTACAGGATTACTCACTTTTTGCTGATGTCCAGTGACTGATTTCAACAAGTTCTGAAGCAGGCAGCAATCCACCATCTCCAAGCACAGGGCACACCATTCACTTCCAAGACAACTGCATTCCCAGCCTACTGGGTGGGTCACTCCTATTTGTAATTTTATTCAAGGGAGGAGCAAAACAGGTGAGAGGCTGATGGTGAAGACGATGTCCTCCACCTGCTGTATTTGTGTTTTTTCTGAGTCTTTCTCTGAGAAAGAGAGGAAACTAAAGGAAAGTCAGAAATACTAATCGTGTGTGTAGTACATAGTGCCAATTTCACAGTAGGGGCTTGAAAGTCTTGCATGTTTATTTTAGAGAAATTTTAAGGTGACTCTTAAAATGATTGTGAGAAACAAAGCAGCACAGCAGGGATGTTCTTATAAATTTTGGCATATTTTTTCTTATAAACTACCTGAGGGAAAAGTCTGTTGGTCAAGCCTTCATCCCCTGTAAGACACAAGCAATAGAGGGGCTAGCAGAAACCCCAGCCTATCATCAGAACACCCCACCATTCTTAGGCTACAACAGAAACCCTGCAGCTCTTTGTCATTCAGAACAATGGTCAAACTCTCCCATTCCCAGGGGTTTTTGCCCTTCCTCTATCTCTCCACCAGTTTCCCTTCTGCATACTACTGTAAAAATTTTTTCTCATACTTTGCAACTCAGAAAAACACCTCCCTGCACCCTTCCAGGAGCTGAGTTACTGTGCTCTTGATGCACTCACCACGAGGGTCTCCCATAACACAGGGGTTCATCACACCTTGACATTAACTACATGAAATAGTTAAAATATGTGTTTTCCCCCCAGCACTGATCGAATCCAATGCTTTACTGTGTCACAGTATCATAAGATGCCACCTCTGTTCACTTTCCTTACTCCAGTGTGAAGGTATAGTGCTCATTCCATATTGTGCAAACACTTTGTATTTACAGGAGTCTGAAAAGGCAAGATTTATTCTTTTGTGTATATGTCTTAGAGAAAAACTACAGCAAAGCTGGGAAATATGCACATAACTTAGAGACATTGAAAGATTTTTTTGTTATACCAAGCTGAAGCCAAAATTTATGAATTGCCACATGGCAGAACAGAGGCAGAACCGCAGTCAGTGACAGCTCTCCCCAGCCCACGCCATTCACGTCATCTCACCCTTCCATGCTCCTCTAGCAAAAGGCGCTTCCTTTATGCCGTGGATCTTTATTAAGATTTTTATTCTGAATATTCTGATTATACTCCACAGCTGTATACACCTATAGCTGTAGAAACATGACAGAGACAGCAGCCTTTGGGATAATTACACTCTATTCAAAATTGTGGTTTGTGGCTTAAACAAGCATCTCTTCACAAGACCTGTCAAACAATTGCAGTTTACTTGGCTACAAATGAAGGCTTCAACTCTTACACAAAACTAATATTGAGCGTTTTGTTCCGTCAGATGTCTAAATTTATTCTTAGCAATTCTGACTTTTATCTATTCATTGAATCAAGAAAATATGTAGGCAGGATAATTACTTTCTAGGAAGTAACAATATCCAAAATTAATGCAATGGCAACAGTAAAAGAAAGTAGAAAGCATTACTGAATAAAGCCAAGCTGGTTTTCGTGGTGAAAGTAATCAACTGCTAATGCATCTTAGTTTTAATTCACTGCTTTTTAATCTAATCCTTTTCTCGTCAACTGCAAACTGACGCAAGTGCTCAGAGTGCAGAACTGGAACTGTCAGCATCATTCAGACACAAAGCCAAACCCCCAGTGTTCATGGGAGGTTTTCTGGGAGATTTTTGGGGAGGGGGAGAGGGTTGATTGTTTTTTGGGGGGATTTTTTTACTGTTCTATGACTGTATCTTGCCATTCAGTTTGGATGAAGGAGTATAGAATCTTTATGTTTCCCACTAGCAGTGGGTACCTGACCTCCAAATAATGTGAAACTTCTTTTGTTAAAATTGTGTTCCACAGTCCAACTTTTCTGTATGTTTCCCCCTGTGGCAATAAAACAGTAAAACCAAATGTGTGACTTCTGTGCACCTCTTACCTGCCATAGGCACAACAAAATTGGAAAGATCCCAAACTTTTCTCATGGCCACATGCTGCCCAGAGAGACTTGCCAGAAAGGTCTCACAGGACCAGAGGATCTCCTCTACCCACGTCCCCAAGGAAAGGCTCATTTTAGGATGCCAGCAGGACACTAGAACTTCCTCAGCCCTAGCATAGCTAGGTGACACGGTGCAACTTTCATAGCCATTTATAGATTTGAAATTTCTGTCAGTAGTGGGCAAATGATCAGTTGGAAGAGTCAATATATCCATTCTGGACCTGGGCATCTTATTCTGCTTCTGTCATGTTAAGCAAAGTATATCTTAAAAATAAAAGGTTCCTAAATATTTTGTGTACTTCAGATTATTTCAACTAAAAGCTCAGCAGAACTTGTGTCATATGAAGTTATTCAGTCCCTTTAGTTTAAATACACTGATTCTGCATAAAGCAATGGAAGGACCATCAAGGTATAAAATTACATGCTCAGGCAAAATGATTGTAATATTAGGCCTGAAAAAAATTATGATTTGAACAACAGCAAATCCAAGTTTATGCTGCAAATACATGAGATTGCTGCATGCTTCATTGTCTGTACAATCAAAATGATTAATTGGTTACACACTTTGGAGATCTATTTGAATAGGAACCCAGTAGTGTTATAAATTTATCTTCATGGCCAGTGAATAATTTTATACTTACTGTCACACTAAAATTAAATCCTCTATAACATGTTAACTCTCAAGTGCAGGGGTGTTGCTATTCCTCATATTCCATGCTGACCAATTAACAGGATTGATTGCAGTTATAAATTAATTTAACTGAAACTATAAACTGATTTTATGGTTCAGATGACAGATCATTGCGTTCCTTACTGAGTGCTCTGTACATCAGTCGTTAACTGTAATAGATATTCCCAGGCCATTGTACAATTCTTATTCTCTTGTTTATGTATTTCTGTTACTGACTGTATTTTAAGGCCTTTCCAGTCACATTTTAGCTGCTAGAAGCTATGATGCTGTTTATGTGGTACGGTTTTCTCCCAAATCACATAAAATACAAGAAAGGCTCCCCCACAAGGCTTCAATTGACCTTGAATTTAATGAGTAGTGGCAAGGAGGGATTACTCTGATGAGAAAACTCTGCTGAAATGGTTTAAATAAATTTCTTTGGCCCATTAGTTGTAACATGACATTGAATTTGTAGTGTATCAACATTAGCTGTTGTTTGTATCTCCTCTGCCTTGATGGGAGGATATATGGAGTTTGACACTTTAAAAAAAATTGTTTAAATACTTTTTTTCAACAGACTAACTCGACTTGTCACAGGAGAAGCTAAACCCAGAAAATCTGTATCAGATTATCAATCATAACACTCTATGATTTAAAACTCTAGTGGATCTGAGAGGATTGAGAAATTGCTGAATATGTTGCATTGCTGCTTTACATTTATTATAACAACCTCAGCTTCATTCCAGGCTTAGAGAATTAGCAGAAACCTTTTTTTGAGCTAAACAGTAAATACTGTTCGTTGTGATTGGGTTTGCTTTCTTTTGTTGTGCAGTTTTCTTTACATGGAATTATTTGCATTGCTTAAAGCACAGAGTTTCTGTCCAGGAATAGCGGCAGGCCAAATAACTCTCTTTTTTGCAGTTCTTGGTAGCTGATACAGGCTCTTAGAATTAATTCCCTGCTCTGAAGGCCCAATACAAAACCATCTGAACTGGCACAAGCTCTTAAGCATTTGTTAACCTTGAGGCACTTTTGAGCTTATGTTACTGCTGTTTACATTCAAGATATTAAAATTAATTTACTAGACTGCCATAAAACATGGAAACTCCCATCTGTTTAATGGTATCTCTAATCAGAATTGAACCAGAAAAAATTGCTTGATAATTCCAGCTTCTTTAAAGAAAATAACCCACGACACAATTCTTTTAAGCCTACTATTTTTCCTGCAACTGTTTAAAACCAGCCTCTATTAGCTTTTCATTTTGACAGTAAAAATGTCTTGGAAAAGCTCCCTGTCAGAAAGAAGCAGTTTCAGCAGGATGCAATAAGGATCCATACTCCTAAGAAGCCCTACTTAGCTGACTACTGATCCTGCTTCTGAGCCCAGTACTCGGCAGCAATGATCACAGAAACACAGAACGATAGCATTGTTAAGGTTGGAAAAGACATTTAACACCATCTTGACATCATTAAACATCATTTAACATTACTTAACCAGTAAATCAATGCTACCATGTCCACTGCCAAACCATGTCTCTAAACACCACCTCTGCACGGCTTTTAAATACCCCCGGGAATGATGACCCCCACTTCCCTGGGCAGCCTTTTCCGGTGCTTGAAAACCCTCTTTGCGGAGAAGCTTTTCCTAAATACCAATCTAAACCTCTCCTAGCACAACTTGAGGCCATTTCCTCTCATCCTTTCACTTATTACTTAGGAGAAGAGACCAACCCTCCTCATAACAACTACACCCTCCTTTCAGGGAGTTGTGGAGAGCAATAAGGTCTGCTCTGAGCCGATCAGGCTGAACACCCCCAGCTCCCTCAGCTGCTCCTCATCAAACATGCTCCAGACCTTTCCCCAGCTCTGTTGCCCTTCTCTGGACACACTCCAGCACCTCTGTGTCTCTCTTGTAGTGCGGGACCCAGAACTGAACACAGCACTTGAGCTATGGCCTCACCAGTGCCCAGTACAGGGGGAAAATCCCTGCCCTGGTCCTGCTGGCCACACCATTGCTGGTACAGGCCAGGATGGAATTAGCCTTCTTGGCCACCTGGGCACACACTGGGTCACGTTCAGCCGCTGTCACCAGCACCCTCAGATCCCATGTGCAGTTTTCAGCCACTCTTCCTCAAGCTGGCAGTGCTGCCTGGGTTTGTTGCGACCCACGGGCAGACCCCAACACTTGGCCTTGTTGAGCCTCATGCAATTGGCCTTGGCCCATCATCCAGCCTGTCCAGATCCATCTGCAGACTCTTCCTGCCCTCAAGCAGATTGACACTCCTGCCCAGCTTTGTCTCCTCTGCAAACAAGCTGAAGGGCCCACTCAGTCCCTGGGAGATAGTGAAGTATGTACAGGCGTGATTTATCTTCACATCTGATTACCCATTCCGGTACTCAGAGCCTGAGAGCCTTAAATCCTTACCTACCTGAAGGAGAAACAGTATCTATTAGACATGCCATAAATTGTATTATATGTGCCGCAGGTGGTGTGAACATTTCTGTTTATGAGGTGCTGAACTTAGAATTTTGGGATGAAAGATATGATTAAGAGTGATTTGCTTATTTAAAATTGTATTAAGTAGAAAAAAAGTAATTTTCCGGGGACTTTATTAGTCATGTTGTGATATTATTCTTTCATTTAATAATTTAAATGTTTAGTAAAATAATAGCCTGTGTCAAAAGTTTAAGCCTGACACCAATAGATGATAACCTCAAGTCTGCCTTGGTAATGAATCAGAATGGCTTCTATGCATATAAATAAGAATCATGTCTGCATGTGTTGCAAACACTGATTAAACCCATAATTAAAACTAGATGGAAAAGCTTAGGTGGACTAATTTTAATCTTGAGATCGTATGAACACATCATAATAACAAAACAGGAAAAGAAAGAATGAGGAAGAAAAGAGTGCAGGCCAAAGAAAACCACCTTCTCTTTCCTCGTTTTGTTAACACAAAAGGAAAGAGACGGTCTCCTTTTAAAAGCTGTTTCTGAACTTTATAAAGATGTATTTAGAAAAAATCCTTACTGTGAGGATAAAGACAGAACAGATTGAAAATACAGATGACTGTTACTTAGCTGAGCACTGCTAAGCTTCACAGTCACCCTTAAAGTGTGCTCAGCCTGTCTGTCCTCCTGCAGGGCTTCACAGCCATCACAATTCTAGGCACCAAGGACAAGCTGAGGAGCTGATCTCTGCAGGTCCTCTCAGGAAATAGCAAGGGACAGTTTGGGCCTCTCCTCTTATGACAGAAGACATTTTGGCAGTCTGACTTCTAACCCATCTGCAGATACTGGCAGGCATCACTGCCTGTCATGGTGTAAAGGGGCTTTTTTATCTCACCTTCTGCTTTTTCATCTTGACTCCCCTAAGACCAGATGACTCATTTTTGATACGTGAAAAGCTGAAAACCTGCAGTGCAATGTAAAGCAAATAGAGAAAAAGAACTACTGCAAAGAATTGCAAGTCATTCAGTCAGAACATTCTCCAAATGCGAGCCAAGACCTGTCTTTGCACCTAAAACCTGTGCATCCCAATTGCAGCCTCACAAGATTCTAAGGTTGAGCAGAAGTCAGTGCCTACTCACAGTATTTCTTAGAAATCCAGTGACCTTCAAGGGAGTGGATTGAAAGAAACAACCACACACTCAGCAACTGCTTCCACGAGCTTTATATATGTGCTGAAGAAAAAAAGAGAGAAAACCTGTAACCTTCCCTGTGAGTTTGGTGAGACAAAAGCCTCTGTGGAGGAGGCAAGTTCAGTGTTGCTTAGAGAGCACAGCAGCTCTGGTTTCAAGGTCTCTGGTTTCAGTGAGCATGTGAGAAGAAGAGTGTCTGATCTGAGCCCGGCAGTGACTTTCAGGGAGAGAGGAAGTGGGGCTTCTGGCTCTTGCTCAGATTAAATTTCTGTTGTTACAAGGAGGAAATTTGCTGCTAATTATTTGAAAGCAGTCCCTGCTGTAATTGAGTCTTTGTGAAAGTAAGGAGCCAATAACATGCATAGCTCAGGCAGAACCTGGCAGCACTCCTCACATCTGTCTGCCAGCCTGCACAGGATGACGAGCAGCTTCATGCCAAGGGCAGCCACTTAATCAGTGCCACCCAGACCCCTGTGCCTGGCCAAACACTCACATCTTGTGGCAGAGCAGTTCCCACCAAAACCCACCTCACTGCATCAACCTGCCCAGGGGAAAGCCAATAGCACTGTCTCCTGCTGTGCCAGTGGAGGTTCTCCTTCCAGAAGCTGGTAGAAGAACCTTCAGAGACTGGTTCTCATACTTAGTTTAGATAGTCATTGATAAAATATTTACTGCAAATGACTAACATCAAGAAGAACAGAAGTAGGAAGCAGCTTTACTTCCTTGGGAACACATATCAATGACTAGAAAAACACTCCATTGTTTTATCTCATTTTATGAGGCCATGAATCTCAGCAAACACAGTGATATTTGAGTGATACCTTTGATCTCTAAGCGTTTTGGCATATAGGGATATCTTCTTTTCCCCAGAGATGAAGATTTTGCATCATTTGCCTTTGCACAGAATAAGACAAAGTGACTTTCCACACTGCAGCATGCAGATATTTGTCATCTCATTTTTACCTCTTCAGGGACACATCAACTTTAATAGGAAAAATAATGCAATCTGAAATATGTGGGAGCTATAATGAGTAGAGTAGTAGAAGTTCTTTGCCAATCACAGCTCTTATCTTGGTGAAAAAGGATGACTGAATAGGAGTCTGGAGGAAAATGCATGGTTTAAGCAAAGATGTTTATTAACCCTTTATAAAACCTCTCAGAAAGAATCCTTCATAGTATTTTTACTCCAACATTAAGCACATTAAACCAGTTTTTCCTTAATAGTGTTCATCTGTAAAAGCACACAAGAATTTGGTCTAATGTTGAGTATCTGTTGTTGTGTTCTTCTGAATTTGAACCTAGAGCTTGGAGTACACACCAAACCTTTATACACTTATGTGAAAATCACAGAATATTCTTACACCTTTTAAAATAGTGAATATTTTGTTAATCTCACCTTCTCGTATTTTAGACATCTAGATCATATTTTTCATTATTAATCTAAACTGGATCTAGGTTGTTTTATTTACATTTCAGGCTCTTGAGTACCATGGTTTAGCTGAGACTTATAACCTAACAAGGATTACAGGGTTGGTAGTGGGAATCACTGTGGTTGACTGATCTTAAAAAAACTGCCATGCTCAGTTGTGTGTGTTTAGAGCATCCCTTGTTTAAGAACTTCCATTTCTTGCCTTCCTCCGTAACTGAATACAAGATAAATATGTTTATCCCATAAAATGTGAGCCATGCCCTGAGGGTGGCTTCTGGTCAGTTGAACTGTCATAAAGTGATGTTGAAGCTGACCCTGTGCTGGCCGAAAGCAGCAGTCTTCACAATGCTACAGAGATCAGTTTTCACTTCTCATTATTTAAATAAGTGCTGATTTTCTCAACATTCACCGCTGAAAACCAAGAGACAATGAAGTAATTTCCACAACAGACTGGATGCTTATGAAGTATGAAAATCGTCCTAAAGAGTCTAATGACTTAGAAAGACCCTGCACCCAGAAGGAATGTAGCACCACGCCAACCAATTCGCATGCTGAGATCAAAATCAGAGCCAATATCAATGTGCTAAGCATGCTTTTGAAAGCTATTTTAGGAAGAAATACTGTGCATGCAGAACAGTTAGTTGTATCTTGGTAGGTTTTTTTGTTTGTTTGCTTAGTTTTAATTGTTTGGGGGGGTTGGGGATTTGAAGTTCTTTTAGTAGAAGAAACTATCACACAGATTTATTCTTTTTGCCAAGATTCATTTCTTTTAAACAAAATTTGTTTTAAAGAAGCCAAGTTAATAAAAGCATAGTTTTGGCTTCAGTATGAAGTCATCCTGCTCTTTCCTGGGTTAAAAATGTCTGTCTGACATCTTTAGAGTATGAGTGTCCAGAGATGTATGGCACTACATGATGGTTTAAATATTTGACCTTAAGTTCATAAAAGATTTTCCAAACACATTTTAAACTATTTTCATAAAGAAATCCCAGGATTAAATAATGCAATAATGCTTTGCTAAGATATAGAAGAGAAATTACATGTCACATTACTGGTAGAGCTTGAACTCCCTGAGGTTGTACAAATTTCTCTGAAATATGGTGCAGCAAAATTCACAAGGACATGTCACTTTATCAACACTTTTTAAAAATTATTTGCCCAACACAACTATGCCCTTGATACCTATGAATAATTCCTAACCCACAACAATAAAATCTTTGTCTAATAATGTATAATGAGCTGTCATCAGATTGTTAATATTATAAAGCAGTTATGTGAAGTGCAGAATTAAAGACACAAAGATGATAGCAAAAAATGTCCAATGGCATTTTTTGGGACCAAACTCCAGAGAAATAGAACTTCAAAAACACAAGTATATCATTAATCTTTCTGGGAGACATTTGCCAGCTTCAGCAAAACCCAAGATTTGCAAATCTCAGAGAAGTCTTATGACTTATGACCTTCAATTCACTTATGAGGAGACAGACGTCTCCTCATAAATGTGCATGATTGTCCTGGCAAAGCCATATCCATCTGCCCTTCCCAGCTCCCTGTCCACCCAGCTCCCATATGCTCTATCCTTTTTCCTATCCCCAGACTAGTCTCCTTGCTAGATTACTCTCTACAGATTTTGTTCCAGTTGTCACCTAGCCCCTGTCCTTTTATTCTTCCATGCATCTCTTTTCCTTTCCCTGAATTCCTTCTTATTTTTCCATTTGAATTTTATTGCTCAAGAGTTGGAGGAACTGTCTTCTGAGGTTCTGCTTGGGGCTTCCTGGATCTCAGCCCTCTTCTTCAAACTGTTCTTTTCAATTTCTGTTCTGTCCTTTCTCTTTGCTAATCTCCCCTCTGTTCTCTGTCATCTTTTGGACTTCTCTATCTTCAAATATTTCCCAATGGGAATGAGTTTTGGCACCATTATACATTTGTTTATTTTCCAGGAGAGACATTTAACTTCTATGCAGTAAGGGTTAGAGAGAGGGAATATTTCTGTTTCAGGAAGGTTGTTTCTCAAGGTTGTCCTTCAGACCTGGACACTTTCGAGAGGACCACTGGCTCGTAAGAACTGTAGCAGAGGATCTGGTCAGCTTGATGGATGGACATACAAATTCCAGTACCACCTTAGCTGAAAGACTGCGAATAATTCATTCATAAATTCCGTTTTTGTCTACCTGTCTCTGTTCAGTTGAGCAGCCAGCATCTTTATCAGGAAGTAATACCAAAGTGCCGTGGAAAGAAGGTGGTTCTCACATTCCTCCTTTCCCTTTTCCTGGTGGAGGGACCTGCCAGATTGGAGGGTAACCCCATGCACACAGACACACATCCTTTCCCTCTCTGAACAAGTCTAAGATTTTATAATCTCTCTCTGTGTGATAACTCTGTCTTGCAGTTCAGCAAGATTGATCCCAATTATTCGCTGCTGGATTCCCAATTACCAGGAGAAAGGTATAAATTAAACTACAGGACTGTTACATATGTTCCCCACCAAAAGTAGGAAAATTTAAACAGCCTCTACAGTCTCTTTATGGAGGTGGAGATTGTCAGCAATTTCAAAATGACATCTGGTATAGATGTAGAGAGACCATAAAAATGCAAACAGAAGAAAAATAATATTTTATCTAGACAGATATTACAATGGCTATGAATTATTAGATTACTCTTGGGGGGTGTTTTTGGTGTTCTGTAAAATTTTCACTGTGAGTCTTGCTCTACCCACTCAGCAGTAAATTGTCACCAGAGAAGTAACTCGTTTGATTTCCATGACAAGAGGACTTTTAAAGATGTCCATCACAGAAAATTGGCCCTTGTAGGAGGCCACAAATTTCTTCAAACTTGTTTTCTTGTAACCTCCATTGTCTCTTCTTAGTTGATCAAGATTAGTCTATTCTATTAGGAGAACTTCTAGGCTATCATGTGTTTTTCCACAAGATAGACATGAAGGAGTAGCCCTTCCATGGAGGCCTTGTGAGAAGCACCTGTTATCAATCATTGCTTTTGAGAACCAGACCTTTGCCCTAAGGAGACCTTCCAGGTAAAATCTATTACACAAATATCTGCTTATACATATTTCTATGTATGTATTTAAGGAGTATCTGCACTTAAAACACATAAATATGTTCCCTTCAGCAGTTTTCCTCCTCTTAGCTAAATAAAATCCTTATCACTCTAGATTAAAGACTAAAACTCTGACTGTTCTACAAAATTGCCATTGTTCATATTGGCTATCATGGAAGATGACAATTCCTGCAGAAAACAAATTTTTAAACGTCTATAAATTTTCACCAGTTATTATACTCTTTACAGTGTTTAACAGGCTTTGGGAAATATTTGTGTTTTCACTCTAGGCAAATAACAAAAATTTAAAAACTCTATCCATTTCTTTCTTTTATTCTCCTAACTTACATGGAATAGAATAAAAAGCTATTAGCAATAGGATTTTAGAAACAAGTTACAGAATTCAACTGAAAATTCAAACCCAGCAAGAGGTGTCTATGGGTAATTAAATATTTTAAGAAATGTAATTCCATACTCTGTGGGAATAGGTCTGTTTCAGCTTCAGGTTCTTGTTGAAGCTATTTGCATATCACTCTTCACCCAAAAAAATGTGTGCACTGGATAGTTTTCTGTTCTGGGTTTAATCACTGACTTTCCCTTGCAGCAAAACGTTGCTGAAACACTGTCCCTGTCATGAACTGCACAGCACCAAACCAAATGATTTATAAGTATCCAACAGCGATCTGGTCCTTCTAATTTGTCAATCAAATATGCAAGCTGTGACAAGAATCAGACATCTCTTGGAAACTGGAAACACAGCTGGAGAAGCTCAGCCTTATTTAGTTACTTAGCATAACCACTGATGCACCTAGAAAAATTGTAAGGAAAGTAGAAAGCCTATAAATTTCCTGACAGCCTATAAATTTATCTGAAGTCCTCCTGCATGAGTTCTGCAGGTCCCTGCTCCAGGGAAACCTCACAGAACTGGGGCTCCTCATTCCCAACTTCAGGCTGGGAAGTTTAACACTGGGACCCCTTTAAAAAGCAAAAACATTGTTTGTTCCCTTCTTCAGTCAGGAAATCTATGGGCTGATTTTCTCTTACGTATCTAGAAAATTCTTTTTCTTCTTCATCCTATTTTCAGAAAGAGCAAGAAAAATGGTAAAACTGACTCTTTGCCTTTGCATTATGTTTTTCAGCCCTTTACCTGTCCTCCATGTCACTTCTTGCCACCATAGTAGCAATATGGCATATGACTTAAGCCAGACTTAACTGATTTTTGAAGACTTTCTTTCTCTTAATGAGAGAAATTTAACCTTTGTTGACCATAACTCAAGCCTTATTATTATGTGGTAATATTTACTCAGTGTCCCCTAAGAGCTACCAGCAGTAATAGCACATATTCTTGGGGGAATCATGATGCCTTGCTATTAAGGAAAATGCCATTTTTCTGAAATACTCTTATTTACGAGGTAATTTCCTCTCAGCATGTTATTTATACCACTGCAAAAGACCAAGGAAGGCTCAAAATCCATTCAAATCCCCTTTCATTTGCAACTCCAAAAATTAAGAGAAGAAAAGCAAAAGAAATCCACATGCAAAGCAACGTCTTTAAAGGTCCATCCTGGAGCAATCAGTTTAACCTAGAAAATAAGTTCTGAAGCAGCACCCAGAACAGGAAAAGCATGATGGGCTTCCTCACCTCCTGAAAAGTGTGGCTCCCTGATAAGCCTGATGGAATTTTTACAGAGCCAAGGAATATGACTTGGTCCTCTCCTCACAGCCAGCTCTGCACTGAGCATAGAAATCCCTTTGTGCTAGTGCAAACTTTTCGTGTGGATCACTTCATGTATCCAAAATACGTCTGAAGCTTTCATCTCTATATCTTCACAAGAGTTTATTTTCTAGAGTTGTTTCAATGGCAGAGGGTACTTTTTCTAAAAGTTAGAAGTTAGAATTTCATAAGCAAATTAGATTTTCTACTTGCAAATAAATGTGGAATTAACACCTCTGCATTTGATGTCCAGTAGGAAATGATGAAGAACCCATTAGAAAAATGGGTTTCTCATACACAATCCTAATAACCATTCACATTTTTCATGGGATTTTTATTTCACTTACACAGGGAGGTCATTTCACAAAACACTTAGTGATACCTCACCACACTGCTGAGGCAAACTGTTGTAATTGGTACTAAAATTATAGTGCTGTAATTTACAGTGGGAAAGGAGAACAGATACTAGAGCTGTTGTACAGTCTCTGAAGAAAAAAATTATGTCTTTTTTTCTGGTATTCTGAGTAGCCGAACTTGATATAATCACAGTCTTGTTTAAATCCCCAAACTAAGTGGATTTTTCTCATCGCCTCCCAGCTCATGGGCTCACTAATATGTAGAAATAAGCAAGAAACAGTACTCAATCCAATTTCCTTTCAGACCAGCATATTCTAGAGATATAAAAGCATACAAAGAATTTGCACCACTGCAGAATCAACTTGACTTCAAGCCATGTTGACTAAGGCTGCGCTAGAAAAAATCTTTAGGTTCTTAATTCTTTTAAGTTGTAGACTTTAACTTTTGTAGCCTAAACTTACATTATTATCATGAGTCTTATGGTAGTGCATTCTTTAAAGATCCAATATACGTAAAATTCTCAAATTTTATTTCAGAGAAATAGAAATTCTAGTGCTTACACAAATATCATAATGGCTAAGCCTTGTAAGAAAAACTATCACTTCTTTCTTTTTGGTCTTATGATTTGGAGGGTGACAAGTCAGAGTCATGATTTCTGAACAGCAGCAACTCATCCATTGCAATCTGTTAGAAGGAAGACCATTAAAACCCTCAGATAAGTAGAGTTCCTACAGTACCTGGAATCTGGAATTCCAAATCTAATAACAGTAATTCTACATTTCTTTAGTTTTTTTTAAAAAAGCAGAAACACACCAACTTCTTAGCATTGGCTTATGCAGTGATTTAAGCTTTCTGAGGAATAACTAGATCAGGAAAAGACTAAGTTGTGAGGACACAATGATCCAAACACTAACCAGAAGGCAGGCTCCTCTTAAAGGTAAGTACCAGAAGGTTTCTTGACACCTTCTGTGGGCATACACACACATGCTGCTGATAATATCTCTGTAAATCTGTCATCGGATCTTGCACTTTCTGCTCCAAGATCTTGCCTTGGGTTTATATATGTTCAGAAGGCTGCCACCACCTCCACTAGTGCTTCCCACTGCTTGGGCCAGAATCTCTACCCCTGAGGGATCATCCTGTACTTGTTTCTTCCCCACACCAAGGAACCTCACACCTGCCCTCTTCTGTTCTCTGGACTTTTTCTATGTTAGTTCAGGAGTTTTTACACATTCTCCTTTTTAGCAGCACACCCACAGCAGCCTTTCACTTACTGCTTCTTTTTTCCCATTTCTGAGCCTCTTCCCTTCAGCCCATCTTCTTAGATCTTTTCAACACTTTCTCCCCAAAAAATTTACTAGGGCATGTATCTCTTTTGGGACATTTAAGCCTGATTTCAACTTAAAATAACTGTAGTACCACTAGCACTCTACTTACAGCAATATAGAGTACTCCACATAAGATAATTGCCTATATTGACTAACTTTCCAGGCATCTGATCATCCTGTGCAATGCTACCCATGAGGCAATGCTACAACATGTACTGGAGCCAGCTCACTGTAAACAATGCTACCAAATCCACATGGGCTGTGGTAAGCCAAAGTGGCAGAGCAGTAACCACAGTGCAGACAGGCCTTCAGGACCAGGGTTTAATTATAACTTCACTGCCCAGTAATCAGATAATTGTAAAACACTGCAGTCATCACATCCTACATTGGTTCTCATGGTTAATGAGCCAAGCAGTGCATCTGAGGCCAGCCTGCAAGCATGAGCCAAACCCAGCCATTGCTCAATCTTTGCCATATGGGAGCCAAAAACCGGAGTCTTTCACCAGTGGAAATTGCAGACACTCTTTACTTTCTGCATATTCCCCCTCTCTGCACACATTATTCCAGACAGCACTGCATGGATGCTGAAGTGATTCTCCTATTTTTAACAGTGTGAGGCACTTGGCTGGGAATTCTCCATGCTCTAATATGTGTTTGATCAAAAATTTAACTACCTCTTATAATTTAATTGTAAAATGAACACTTCCTGCTCCCACAAATGATATTTCCATGGAAACTGCTCAGTAATGTTGCTACAAAATGAAGGGGGTTTACTAATGGTTCTTTTAATTTTTTCTGAATTAAAAAATAGTGTAGCTCTGAGTCTTGAGGCCTCAGTATTTCTCTTTTTTTTTCAGAAAAACACATTGGGAGAATGAGCTATACAAATCAATCCATAGTACTACAGTTTAGTAGCCTAAATTCTTGGCTCCATTGAGATCAATTTGAGAAGAGGTAGTTGAGGTGGAATTATATTCTCTTTTTTAAATGGTTCATACAGGCTGATAAAACATATCTATTATGGGATTATATATTTGTGATTTCAGAAGATGATTGCAGGTTTTGCTGATTGGGACCATTTTTATTACATCTGGAGACTCCTGAAAACCAAGTACTTTATTTCAATATCATGAATACAATCTTCATTGTAGGAAAAAACTACTCTGGACCCACCTCAGAGGCACTATCATCATGAGGGAAGCATCCAAAATAGCATCCTAGCCTTCTGATTTAGATAGTAAACAACTGGTATGCTTGACACTGCCAGGAACTGGTGGAAATTAGGTAGCAGATAGTCCCCTCTTCAGCTTTCCCTGAGGCAAGAGATATGGCATCTGGTCTCCAATTAGGAAAATTTTAAAGCAAAGTTTCTCTCTTCTATCTGGTAACATGGAAAGAATTGTTGTGGTGTTGCTCAGGGTAGGTCAGAGCCAAGAAGCCTGACATGTCTCTTCTCTCCACTGACTTCTATTATATAAAGGAGATTTTAATAATCACCTAGAAAGACTCCTCTGTCAGATCCACACAAGGTGATTTCAGCTGTGGGTACTGCTCCCCTCCTGAAGGCTGCCTGTAGTGGAAGGTGACAGGTTGTGCATGTGCTTATGCTTAAACTAGTCTAAGGGTTTTTTTCTTCAACTAAAGACATGTTTTTTAAAAGGAAGACCATGAAAGAGCAGAAGTTATGCAATGCTAGGCATGATCGCCTGGAAATCTATGTAGACATCTAGTCAGTAGGTCCTGGATGATGAGCAAAGAAAACCACGTGTAAAACCAGTTTTGTTGATATAATTTCACATCCAAAGGAGAGATGGCAAGGCCTCATCCAGAAGTTAAACAAGGATTTAAACCAGAACTATATCTATGTTGCTGACTGCAGACATGACAAATTTACTTACTTTTCTCTTACTGAATGCAAAACAGTCTCCCACTTTCTTTGCATTTTTGCTGCTAATTAGCAAGCTTAGAGAAGAGAGAGCATATTCAAAGGAGTCAAAAGTGGGCAACTTTCTGATGATATAAAAAGATGCCATGGCAGTTGTTAAAGAAATCCCAACACAACTCAGCTAATTATATCTAGAGGTCTCGATTTGTTACTTTTGATCTAGGATTATATAGCTTGTTTTCTCTTGTTAATTGACTAGTTCAGAATTTTCTGAACACTGTATCATCTTTGACGTTCCTGCCTTTGTTCCCTTTCATCTATTGGCAGAACTCCATTTAACAATACTAGCAATAGTTGATGATATCTGAAGTCCCAATATTTCTGAGTGAGTGCCAAAGTCTTCTTTGACACTGGTTGTCAGTCACAGCAGCTTCTGCCAAAAGATAAGGCTTCCTGAGTGGGTCTTTACGTATTTCAGAAAATGCTGGGGATAAGATATGTCATGTTTTCTTGATCCTGATATCTGAATTGCACAGGATAGCAAATGGCTCACAGTGAAAAAACAACCCATAGTGTGCTGTTAGGATGAGGTTGTTAATACAGTGATCAGTACAAATTACTGGTGTCACCCAAATTAGGTGACATAGAAAGAGCACCTTAAGATGCCTTTGTTCTTATCTTCCAGTATGTTGTCATCATGTTTTCCATGGCCGTCCCTCTTAGTTTCTCTCCTGCACGATGACTCTAGTATTTGCCATGCAACCCAGTTTTGGGTTAATTTGTATTCTGAGGATCTGGAGGTTTATAGAACCTGTATAGTTTGCTGCATATGAGAAAGTGTTGCTTGATTACTGGCAAACAGTGTCAAAAAGTATTGCAAAATTTCAGGCAAGAGTTCTTTTTACTTCCTTGCAATGATTTCATTTTATGGGACAGTTATTTCAGCTTACCCTGCTGATTTAAAAATGAGGAGAGTTAGCAGCACTTTGCCAATATCCCAGACTTTATTAATACACTTGCTAGATGAGGAGTTCAAATAGCTTTCCTTTGTGCTCTGACTTTTACAGCTTTCATGCCCGAAGAAAAACCCACACCTGTCTGAAAAAGCTATTTCTGTAACACTGTTCAACCCATGTGGAAGGAGAACTAGGATTTATAGCCCAGCAAGGAGAGAATTAAAGCTGGCCTTCCCTGCTGCTCAGACATTCACTTTAACTTCAATAAAGCTCTACTCCTCCTGCCATACAATCCCTCCCCTGGCAGGACGTAAAGACAGAACTTGTTTTCACCATTGCTGGGTATTGCCAGTCACTTGTTAAATTAAAAATTGTCAGACAGTAAGTGTGTCCTACATGCACTCCCTTTGCATTGTCCATTCCCATGCTTCTCCCTCCGTGGTGGCAGTGAAGAAAGGATTAAATACTCCAGTAGGTCTGGTGCTGAAAACGAACCTTTTTCTCCACCAGATGTGGTTTGATTGGCCACCTGCCAGCTATGGCGCCAAAGGGGTTCCATTCTGTGACCACTTACCACAAAACAAAAACCAAGTCCACTACTACCACTGCATAGAAAATAATATTCAGAGACAGGTACAGGGATTTGATGGATGTCCTGTTAACTTAGAACCTCCAATTATTCTAGGAGTCTTTTAGGGAATCAGCCTGTAAGGTCTGTGCTTTTATATGTTGCTTCTGTTGTTATCTAAATGTAAAATGTTATAACTCAGAGACTGACTAAAAGCCATTTCATAATGAACAAAGGAAGGAAAGGTCTGTAATTCTTTTCTACCTAATCTGGACAGCAAAACTCAATTAATTCTTAGTTTCAGAATTTTTGTATACTATCATTGACCAATACATCTCAGCTTGGTTCTTTTCAGCCTTGAAGGACAGTAAAAACTGCCCTCATCACAGTCCCTGCACCGATTCCACTACAGACTGCAAATATAATATTAATTTGAGCAAATAGTTATTGCTTTCAGAGCACAATAGAGTCTGGATGCTCTGGCTCATTACACAGATTTTGGTGACAACCTGTCTCCAAGGCTCTGTCTCCAGTTCCAAAGAGTTAATATGGAACATGGGTTCCCTGTGAGAAGCCAGGGAACAAAGGGACAACTCCACCTGAGCCAGCAGGAACAGCCCCTGTGCTATTCCTTTAAGACCAGGACAAAACCAAACAAATCAAAACCAAACCAAACCAAATCAAACAAGCTTTCTGAATCTCTGACTCTGTTAAACCTTATTACTCCTGCTGAATGACTGTTTTGTTCAGTCCTTTCTTGCCCTTCCCTTTAGTAATGATCCTGTTACTTGCCTTGTTCTTTTCAACTTAACATCCTTGTCTTCTCTGTTTTGGACTTGGATAAGGCATTAGGCAGATGTCATCCAAACCTGAAGATATAAATATATTTAGGGATTACCCAGTGTCCCTTAAATTTTGTTCAGTGTTAGGAATTTCCTTTTTCTTTTAACACTGTAATCATAATTAGCAACTCTGTAAATATTACTTACAGCCTCTGACTTCCCAAAAGAAGGCAAGATTAACAACAAGCTGTATAATACATGCACAAATGTGGTTCTCACATGTAGAACAGAAGCTGAAAATGAGGATAGAGACGCTGCACACACATGCAGAGCATTGTGGCTTTGGAATCCATTAGGAGGAGTGCTTTTGGCAGCAGCAATTGTTATCAGCTGTCTTACCCCTAAGTATTTTGTGATATACAGAACATGTTTTTCTCTTAAAATTGCATCATGAATCTTCTTTAAAAAGCCAATCATCGATGACATGTCAGTGAGATCTTTTTTACTTAAAGCCTAGCTATGAGGAATTTTAAAGCAGATAAACAAATTGTCTAATGCATGGATGATGTGAATCAGCTCTGCTGGCAACTACTTCCTTCTGAAGACTGAGTCAATTTACAGCTTTGAAAAGAGCAACTGATAATGACCGGTGTGTATTAATTTTTTTCTTGTATTTTATTGATCAGCATGTCTGAATAGTGATTTCCCACTCCTTCCCAGTTTCAATGACTAATAGCTTGATAGTGTTTAAATATTAAATATAGCTGGAAGATTTGTTTTCCACAAGCAAGGGAATCCCATTGTTGTAGCCCTTGCATGGTTATTGTACTATGAATAATTAAAGAAGCTAAATTGCAAGGTTAAGGCTCCAAATCTCACACAGATCCTAGAAGAGCTGGCTAAAAATTAATGGGAGAAAACCCCAAACACCCAAACTTTGACTGTTTGTTTCACTAACATTCAAAAATTGATATTATTCTCATAACCAAATTACAGTGTATAATAAACAAATCATAAAAGCAGACACCCCATGTACTGATGGCATCAAGATTTCCAGTAGTCTGTTTAGTTTTCTTGGCACAGAACCTAGGAACAAAAACGGTTCTGAACATAAAGGGCAGAGGCATGGGCATGGGTGGATTGCTAAAGCAAGGTTTTGTAAGGACACCAAAAGCACTTCAGAGAAAGTCAGCTCATCTAACACAAACACTGAAATCAACTTGGTTAGAAATAGAGACTTCCAAACAATTCCTGATTAATTTGTAGCTGTTGACTGAATGCTTGAGTGTGTTTTCTCTAGTCTCAGATACAAGCCTGTGCTCAGAATTGTTCCACTGTAAACAAGAATGTGTTTACAATACCTTTTAAGAAATAGGTCCCATGTTTATCTGAGGATAAACATATTTATCTGAAGAAACTTACTTTTTCTTCAAGGAAATGTCTAACTATGAAATACAAAAACACAAAGGTAAGGTGCCATCTCTGTTGCATCATGTGTAAATGTTAAGAAGAGGAGACCACTGGTGCTTTGGGCTTGACAGTTATTTATTTCCAACACTAAAGCGGCAGAAAGTCCTCTCCTTCTTACACCAGAGACCAAGGTTCAAACTTTGCATCAGTGCTAAGAAAGCAAACACTTTTTGTTTAACTACCATGAAGCAAAGCAGAGCAGGCTTAATTTCACTGTAAACAGATTTTATTCACTAGAATTGTGTTTCCTTTCTTCCAGCCAAGCTTCATTACTCACTAGAACAAGAAAACAGCATTGGCATACCAGCCATTTCTTTAAAATAGAGACACATTAAAAACATATTAAAGAAACCTAACATTCACAGGCACTCATCTTTTTTGAGGAACAAAGAGTCAAGTATTTATAATATCATGTTTGTCCTGTTGGTGCTGAATTTTAATAGCAAGATGAACTGTAAATTGCAAAGTACCATATACACCAAACCAGGTTCCAGTTAAAAGTTTCTACCAGTTTCTACCATAGCCATCAGTAGAAAATTCTGAGCATTACTTTGGCACTCAAAAGATACAGAAAGCACCTTCCTGAAAGAAACCACAGGGGCTCAGATTGCATAGGTGTGCTTTTTTCTTTTGAATTTGTTTGGTTTTGTCTTTTTGTGCATAAATGAATTGTTCACATATATAATAGCTGCCATTGTCACCTAATGCTAGGTCTTAAACTCTCAACTTGCTTTTGATATCAGGATAAGGTTCTCCCAGTCCTCTGAAGAGTGTTGTGACCAAAAATTCATCCACAAAAATTAAATGATGTCACTCTGGTCATTTACGAAACAGCTTTGCTTCCTTCTACCAACATAAACTTCTATGGAAAAATCCAAAGACTCTTCCCATGGTGTTCTCCATGTCGGAAAATTCTTGTAGTACTCACAGTAGGCTATGGAGATTTCAAATGAATACAACTCTTGCTAAAATTCAGCAAACTATGGAAGAATTAGAATAGACTATGACACACAAATTGCATGGAAAATTTAAACAAACAAATACCTAAATACATTTGGGTTTTTTTTAACTAAAGAAACAAAGAGTAATGCTTATGTAGAAAACCCTTTCTGTCCATGGAGTCCATGGAGGGTTTAAAAGCAGCACTGTGATTGCTGATAACTAAACCAGATTGTCCTTTCTGGTTTTGTGCAATAATCAGAAGCAATACAGTGAGAAATTAATAAAATCTCAAACAGAATCACTCACCCACCACTTCTGCCTTTGGGGGCCAGTTCATGCAGTCATTTTTCTTTTCTGTTTTGAAGCAAGGCTTGTTGGCTTTGCACAATGAACCTGTATCCCTTGGAACATGCCTGTACTTCCTGGCTTTTCCACTCCCACAGAATCACAGAATGGGTCAGGTTGGAAGGCACCACAGTGGGTCATCTGGTCCAACCTCCCTGCTCAAGCAGGGTCATCCCAGAGCACAATGCACAGGACTGTGCCCACACGGTGCTTGAATATCTCCAGTGAGGGAGACTCCACAACCTATCGGGACAATCTGTTCCAGTACTTGGTCATCTGCACAGTAAAGAAGTTCTTCCTCATGTTCAAGTGGAATTTCCTGTGCATCAGTTTCTGCTTGTTGACTCTTGTCCTATTGCTTGGCACCATCCTATTGGCACCCTCTCTTAAGAAACTTATAGGCATTGATGAGGTCCCCTCTCTGCCATCTCTTCTTGAGGCTGAACAGGCCCAGCCCCTCAGTACTTCCTCATAAGAGAGATGCTCCAGCTGGACCTGCTCCAGGAGCTCCATGTCTCTCTTGTACTGAGGAGCCCACAACCGGACACAGCCCTCCACATGTGCCTCACCAGGGCTGAGTTCCCTGAATTTGATTGCCCCTATACATTTGGGGGTGGAGGGAAGAAGATGGGCTGCACGTACAGAGCACCTCTGTATTAATCTGGGCAAGACCCCAGACTACTTCAGAGACTGAACATACAACATCAGAGGAACAACCCCGGGCCACGGGAGCGAATGAGCATCACTGAAGGTGAGTCTATCAATTTCGGTTAATATACTGGACTCATACAAATAATTTGCTGTGAGAAATGGCAAGTAGCTCGGGCAGAGAACAGTTCTGTCTGAATAACAAACGTGTTCTTTTCATCTTAATCTCTGAAAAAAATGATGAAGTAGCCCCTGCAGGCAAACCATGGATGATAGGATGCCATTAAGCTAATTCTTTGCATTAATATTTTAAAAGCCAATGAATCTGTTGTTTTGTTTAGCTGTATGAACTGTTTGGCACATGACAGCTGCTGGATACTGAGATTAATTGATAGATTTTTATGTGTCCTCACAGTTTCAAACTATTAACCTTCAGTAGCATTTTACAGTTAATCTCATCTGTAATGGAATATTGCACTAAAAATTCTGAGGAATTTTTTTTCTGTCTTCCCTAGCATCATTTATCAGACACTGAATTAGAAAATATCTGTGTTTAAAAGAAATTTTAGTGGAGGTAAAAACCTTTTTTTATTTAAATTCTTCTTATGGTTATAGATGACCAAGTCCTGACTAGCCTAATTTTTATCAAGAGAGATATTTTCGGAAATACAGCAACTCTAAAACATAGACTAAGCATCCACATATACTGCCTAAATACCGGCACACCCTGTTATTTTTTTCCGCATGTTGGTCCCCAGCATGAGAATATAGTAAGGTCATGGAGAGCCCCACACAGAAACAGCCACAGAAATGCAGATTCTTTTGCTTTGTGGATCACCACAGTGTCACAAACAGCACAGAAGTAACCCAAGTAGTGTTGCCACCCATTACAGGAAGAGGGAAGACCAAAGAAAATAATTTACCATTTTGTGGGCTTACTGGGCTCCTCTTGTCCATCATTTTTACCCAAATATGTATTATGGAAAGGAAAGACCTCAGGAACACTAGCTTGGTGCATTTTTCATTTGTTTTGATACAAGGATTGAGCTATTTTAATATTTCTAGTGACAATTTTTAGATGAGTTCTGCTAATGGAGTCTTAGAGTCTATAAAAATACCCTGGGTGTGTTTGCTGTAGGTCTCAGGCGTTCCCCACCAGAGAGCCAGGAGACCAAGTGCTGCAAGAAACAGGAACAAATCCCATCAGATTCCCCAGCACTGTGCTGTGAAGGCCTCCCCTGTTAAATTCTACTGACAGGTTGATGTTTTCTTCTGTGTCTTCTTTCTGTGCCCTGGTGTGGATTCACCTTCTTATCAGGCCCTGCAAAATTATCCTTGCCAGGAAAAGTCTTGATTCCTTCCTTTCTGTCTACCATGATCATAACTATACCCATTATATCTAATGTGATTTGTACAGGAGAGCTGAAAAATGTTCTTTTAAAGAGCTTGAGGCAGATAGTCTGCTCAGAGCTTGTTCCTGGTTTAATTTCTCAAAGTTAAAAAGTGCTGTTCCTTACTATAATGAGACAGAAATTTTACTTATCTAGGAAAAAGGATTCTCCAAGACAGTCTGCCTTCCTTTTATAGCTACCTTCTAGCTGTGCATGGGATTCATCACAACCCCTCCTTTTTCCCATGTGTTCCCTGAAAGCATGTCTCTTCCTTCAGTCAGGTATTTCTTTTCTGTATGTGATTGTTTCCTCTGAAGTCCACAAAACTCAAATATTTGTAGAGTCACCTCAGGCCTTATATTGTCTTTCTCAAGCCAGTGGAATTACAGGCTCTAAAAACATGACAAATATATTCTCCTTTTGATGTTATGAAATGCCAGCACATAATTTCTAAATGTGCGACTCCTACAATAAATGTAGTGGGGTTTTGGGTTTTGTTTCATTTTTGGCTTTTTGGGGATTTTTTTTTGGTAGAAAATACAAAACTTGTTTGACTTTTAGTATCTTGGAAGGGCATTAGGCTGCAGGACATAGCTATCAAATATGAGCTGGTACAGATCAATTTGTGCCTTTCTTACTATTCAAGACTGTGCCCTTTTTTCCCTGGAAGCTGTTTTCAACTGAAAATGCATCGTGCAGAACAAATAATAGTTCAGGCAAACATTTTTACTGCCGAATAACCTTCCCGAGCACCCTTCAAGAGCAAAAAGAGAAAATCTTCATAAAACTTGGATGTAAGTTATGTGACAAACATGGAAGAGAGAGGACATAAAGAGGTAATTTAGCTACAGCCTCTTCTCCCTTGGAATTGTCAGCCCTTGATAAAGAGACACAAGTACTATCTCCAAGCTGCAGAGCAAGAGAAGATAAAGTACGTTGTCCACAATCTCATAAGTCAGTGACAAGAACATAAAAAGACCCCAGGTCTCTTAGGAATACTTTCCTTGAGAAAGAGCCAGAGGACCCAATGCTGTTGCCTCTAAGGGCTCTCCTGTGATTGCCTCCATNGAGCACAAGAAAGAGGTCCCTCAGCCCTTTATCGCCTCTCCGTTGCTCGGCAACAGCGGTGCTGCAGCCTGCCTGCTTGTGGGTCTCCTGCAGGGAGCCAACAGCTGCTGACAGGGCAGGTGCTTTCTCTCCCGTCGACCGGGACACCGGACCTTGTTGCCTGCCATGGCCTCCGGGCGGCCAGCGGCCAAAGCGACACCTATCTTCTGCTTACACTTCATTCTTTTCTGCAAGTTTATTTTAGTTAAAAATATTTCCTATTATTCAGTGCTTTATAGATGGGTGTGAGGGATCTTCAGTGTCTGCCCTTCTTTACCTATGAATGCAATGGCAAATTTCTTGCATATGGACCACTGGGACAGTTTTGAAAAGGAGAAATTTTTTAAATCTCTTTATTAGGAGCTGTATTTTCTTTGACCTAAGAGCAAAGAGAAAAATCAATCTCTGAACTGATTGTGATACAGAGTCAGCTCCCACACTGTATCCAAACTGGCTTAGAACATAATTTATAAAAAGCTGATGACACTTCCACCTGAAGCCTCAATACCCCATGTGTTAAAAGTCCCACTACATAATGCAAGAGAAATGCACGTAGTGTCAGCACAATTCTGAGGACTCTCTTAAAGATTTAAGAGTTTGTCTCTGCAGGAGCTGAGAGGGCACAAAAGTATTGACCAAGAAATGACATCAGAATGCACTTAAAAGAAAATAAAAATGATTGGTCTGCAGTCCCTTTTTTACTGAATTGAGAATGCTGATGGCACCTTTAACTGCTATAGTATGAATAATGTAAATACAGTAGAGAAATATATTTGCCTTGCTTAGTGAGATCCAGAGATAATTCCTGGACCTCCTTTTTCATATAGCCAGTGACAAATTCAAAGTTGCCATAACACTTTTTTAAAGCAGTTCCTATAATTTGTGTGGATAAGTTGACACAGCAGGATGTATTAAACTCAAGGATCTGATAACTGGGCACAACTTCCCTTTTGTAATCACTTGGGCAGTGTGGTTTTTGCCCAGCCAGAATAGAGAGGAGGTAGCTGTCTGCTCATACATGCTCGGGTACTTCCATCTGCCACTTAGAATCTCTGGAATAGTTCAGTTTTCACAGCACCATCTGCACAGAAACATTTCTAGGAATGGATGGCATTTTGGGACTACTTGGCATCCCTTTTTCCTCCCCCGTTCAAAAAGCAAGTGCTATTTTAGGAGGAGAAGCACTGTTAATGAAGGCTTTTCCATCCTACTACACAAAAAACATCTCTCTCTTCATGCGTTTGAGTGTAAATAAGTTAAATTGAGTGCTCCTGAGTGCTGGTCAACTACATGGCTTGAACTCATAGAACAGGAGCTTTCAGAGACCATGACAGTTATTTCAGTCTTCCTGGAATGTGAAAGGCTGCTTGATTTCAGGGGATAAGAACATCAGATGCAGAGGTTTCTATCCTACCATTTTTATAGAAGTATTCTGAAAAATACATCATAAGGAAATTGTTACCAGCAGTACATCAGTATTTCCCTTCTTTACTGCCATAAAAGCATCCCCAGAAAGTGTATGGCAGCCTGAGAAACACCTTTTGCACAGCTACCACAGAATCAGAAGAAACCTGGAGAGGTAAAGTGGCACTTGGGCCCCATGCCTCTCCTAAGCTGGGAGCCCACTGGGTGCTGTCACAGAGGTGATGGGGAGCCCTTTGCCCTGGGTGGAAGCATCATGGTGGTGGTTTCCTAACCTGGCCTGAGGTGTTGCTGATCACAGGCTGACCAGAATAACACATGAAATTTTGTTCCTTCTATTTGGCCAGGTGGTTAATTGTATTCACTTTTGGTATACCTGTTTACATGCCATTTTAAAAATGTAAAATACCTATGTGTAAGCTTTTCATATCAAGGTACCCTATGTACTATTGGTTTAGAAACAATTTAAAACTGTGTAAAGAGAAAGAAAAAGAAAAGCCTTTCTGCATGACTGTGGATGGTTATGCCTTTAAATTATGCTTCAGATCAGGAAAACACATGCTGAAGAAGTATACATTAATTATAGGTGAAACCTACACACCTTGGCTTAATCGGCATCTCTTGCATTTCCTTAATAGATATCAGAGTGTTGACACTTCTATGTGTATAATGTACAAAGGAGAATGTGAAATATTCCAATACATGGAAATTAATAAGATTTCTAGATGGGAGTATGAAGTCTGCTGAACAGGCTGCTAATGTGTTTGGATTTATTTCAGAGATATTCATTATTGCTGGGCAGAAAATGCTAAACTACATTTAAGCTGATTTTTATTTCACAAGCAGTAAAATATTATGAAAAGATAATAAAATGCCACCATTTAGACTAATACTTCAGAGAAGTCCCACAAAGGCTATGAGTATTTATAAAACATTTTCTTTTGGCAAGACGTTAATTTTAAGTTAAATTAATTTACTTGAGTGCCTGAAAGACAGATGAATGGGGGCAATCAGGAGGAGATGCAAGATGAGCAATTGCTCTGCACATGAAGAGCCTACAAATCACAACTGCTAAGGTACAGGTTTTGACGAAGTTCGAGATGGGAAGGAATCCACCACAAGGAACACTTGTGAAGCACACAGGGGTTCACCATACTCTTAAAGGACTGGAGGAGATGAATGGCAATTTTTTTCCCATCTTCTCTTCCATTCTTTTACTATATTCCCTTCTGCCACACAATCGCACTTCAGCAGTAAAAAACGCTAATAACAAGTTAATTTGCCAAGCACCTGCACCCAGGCTTATGGTTTGAATTTATTTTTTACATTCTTCTCTCCCTCCAACATTCTAAATACCTGATGTATGATTTGGTATCTCCATAGCATGTCTACTCTTTTCTTCTGTTGATCTCTCTAACACACACCAGTCTAAAAGAGACTTGACATAAGTGTAACTGAAAGTGAACAAGAAGTTACTGTGTCCTAGAGAATTTCTGAATTTGATCTGAAGCTAAACCAAGAGTATAACATGAGGACTTGGGTTGTTTCTGATAGGAAAGAAGAAAACCTGCTCTCAAAGGCACAAGAAAACTTCTTCAAGCTTCAGAAGTGACTGGAATCTATCCTGAGCAGTACTAGAATATATTACTAAATGCAGGATTGACTCTGATTGCATATCCCTTCTTAAAGGTGTTTCTTTCAGAATATCTGCTTCAGAATTTAGAAATCCATTTTATCTCTTCTACACAGAAGTGGGAAAAAACCCCAAACATTTTCTTAGTGTCTGAAGAATTATTATGACCACTATTCAAACAAAGTAGTTGTTTTTTGCTTTATCAGTCTGAAATCAGGGAATTTACTTACATTGTCTTAATGGGTTGTTGATTTTTGTAACGACCAAATCATCCAGGTTTTGCAATATCTTTCTGAAAACTCTGCCTTTTGACGACAGCTTGTTTAAGAATTTCACTTCTCTTCTAGGAGAATAATCCTGCATTAGCCTTTATATTAATTTCAAGACAGTCTATTCAAAATGTTGAACCTGAGAGAACATAAATCTAATTTAATGTTTTCAATATTTGTTGTGACTTTTCTAACAGGCAACAAAAGCAATCAAGGGCAGGTTTCCTTAACAAACTTTGGCATTAAAGGCTACAGCTGACCTGAGAGCTGCAGGAAATGTAATACAGTGGGACACAGATGTCCTCAGGTCCCCAGATTTACTACTTTATTTATGTATTTGAAGTTAGAAGAAAAAATTAGGTGGGCAGTTATTTTCATTCGGTGCTGACAAACAGGGAGGAAATGCCTGAGATTCTCAAGGCAGAATGCTTCACTTTGGATGAAACACCTCATGAGCAACATAACTCAATGCCAGGGCAGGGAATCCTGGTGGGCGAGGATTTGAGGTGGTGGCACTCCTGCAGAGGTGTGGGACAGGAGAGCAGAAGCCATGGAGTGCTGCAGAGGGAGGAAGCCCTTCAGCAGCCTGAGGAGCTGCCACCCTGAAGGAGCAGGGAGCAAGAACATTAAGGGATGACAAAGACAAGGCTGAATTGTCACCAGTTTTGTGCATGCTAATGCAAAAGGGCAGGCCACTTAACACAATTAATGTTAGCAGGTAGGTACAAAGCAGGGCAGAACAGTTAAAGGGCATGGCAGAGAATGGATAATTTGACTCTATTATAAAGTCAGTGGGACATGCTCAAATGTACCCTAAAGCCAAAGAAATCTCTGAATCATTATCCTTGAGAAGCCACGGAGAGCTGGTGAAAGGCAAGCACTGTGCTTTCCTCAGCATAGAAAGAGTCCAGGGAATCATATATCAGCTTACTTCACATGCTGGAAGATGCCAGAGCAAATGTTAAATGATCAATTTGTAAGTACATAAAGGGTAGCAAGGTGGTTAGTAGACATAGCAGCTCTCATGTATCTCGAAATTCTTTAAAAAGGGTGTAGAGGTTAACTATTCTCCAAGGCTGTAAAGAGTGAAACAAAGAATAATTGGTTTGTTTCACAGCAGGGAAAGGTTAGAGGCTAGACTGGAGTTTAAAGCAACTTCCTACTTAATCACAAGGACAGCAAAGTTCTACGAGAGAGCCTACAAAGGTTATGAAAATTAAACTGGAGGTTTTCAGCAACATGTCAGGTAAATATTTGCTAAACAACAATTCGATGTGACCTCAGAGCAAGAAGGCAAAATGGCAAAAAGATATATTCCAGCTCTCTACATGTCAGACTCTGTGTTTCATGTATTTTGAGGGTTTTTTCCTCTATATTTTTCATAGATTTTCACATATTGTTTTCAAAGGCAGTCCCAGATACCTACTGTAACTCCTGCCAGCTCAGAACTTTATGAGGATCTTCAATGTATTCAATGACTTGAAGACCTCAGCTCATCATCCGTAAGATTTTATGAGAATACTACTTTTCACCTAAAATAAATAAATAGGGGGTGGGTACAGTTCCCCTTTATAACTTTATAATCCTTGTAAAAATAGAGAAAAACTTTGCAATGGGACCAAAGTGTGATCTGACTGAAAAATAAGACCATGAGGATCACTGTTTTGTAACACTGATATTCAAAAGCTTGATGAATTATCTTTAAAAATTCAGGACTGGTCATTAAGACAAAGAACAATAGATATTTTCTTCAAGTATCAAAAGCAACTTAAATTAAAAATGTTGTTGAAATTTACTTCTCTTTGTTGGGTTTTAAAACATCCTGTTTTATTTTGCATTAAGGAATTTTGCCTGGTTTACAGCAGCAAGAATACATGTAACAAGCTAACAGGAATTTATTAACCATGCAACTGAAGTCTTAGGCTTCTAATGAGCTTACTTTTGCTTTACTGAAAGACAAGAAATAATGCAAAAGTTTTAATTAGGCCCCATCTTCCATGCCTTCCTGGACTACCCTTTGTCACTTTGAGCAGACCTACATGAGAGCGTGTAGCTTAACACCAACTTATTCCTGAAACAAGCAACCGCTTTTAAAAAACCATTACACCCATTTATAAACCCAGAATACCCGTAAATTGTGCCAGAATGTATTGTGTTGATTTATAACAGCATGACTGGAAAAAGACAGTGATCCATGATTATGACAGAGCTTGGGTGAGTTTTGGATGTTTCCTCACACCTTGGCAGGCTTTGTTGCATATCTCACACATGACAGGAGAATGCTGTCATCACAGTCCTGCCACAGCTATATTACTACACGCTAGATATTACTCAATGTATATGTCTTTTCTCCATTCAGTAAAGTGACAAAGCTTAAAAAATCTAAAGCAATTCAACCTTTTCCTTATTTCTCTTACACCAAATTTTAATTATCTCACAGTAATATGTGCTCATGATGGTTTTTTTCCCCTTCTTTTTTCTATTTTAATTGTGAGCACTGGAGTTTCAGTCTTTCAATACCCAAACCCAGATTTACAAAACAACCTCAGTCTCTCACTCCACTGACCTTGTTTTGCATCTACACCTACACATGACATTTTTTTCATCTAAATCAAGATTCTCTTAAACATCACTTGTCTAATCCCTCATCTAGGCATGCATCCTTATCTTAAATACAAATTATGAAGACTCTGACTTTATAAATAACTGACGTAACAAAATATTTTGGTTCATTACCATCCTCTGCACTGCAAGCATAACATCTAGTGTTTTGCAGGACTATGACCCAGTGAGTAACATAAATGATAAAATCCGTATCTGCAATTAAATGTTGCCACTGAAAAAAACCCAAGCATGTATCAAAAATGTCAAAAGTAGATGGGTAGAAACATTTTAAAAGAATAAGGCTCATTTCTGCTTATACTTATAAAGTGTACCCTGTCAGAACCCACAGGTCTTAGCAGATGAAAAACCGGTTTAGTCCTAAATCAGCTTCTGCTCTGGAGAACTTGAACTCTCAAGCAGGTTCCAATGTAAAATCCGTCTCACAGTGTGTGTTAGATTCACAGAAGCACAGTAAATACAATTCTTTATACAGGTAAAATCTGAAATTCATGCAGTGCTTTTTAGACAGCTTGATTATCTCTTCCTTAGGTACTCCTAGAAAAATGTTAGTCTGAAAATAAACTTAACTGTGCACAGCAGAATGGGAATGGTCATGGACTGCATTATTTTCCCTTTTAATTTCAACAGACTGTGTTGTTCTAAATCTTGCATTGTAGGAGAGATTATTTTTATACTATATGTGGGTGAATTAATGGACTTTTCTCTTACAGTTATATAACATAGGAGAAGATTAATTAAGACCTTTTTTTTGAACTATAGCAGTACCTTAGAAATAATAATGTTGTATTAATTCTGTGAGTGCAGTTAAATTCTATCATCATCTTTTTCATTTCAAATATTAGGTTTTTCCCTTCAGACGAGGAATAAAGATAAGGTATCTTAGTTTCATGTTCTGCACTCAGCTTACTCCATGTCTTTGCCTCCTGGTCCTCTTTTAAAGAGTATTATCTTCATCAGTTCTTTATCAAATGAAATAGAAAGACTGTTTGGCTTCAGCAAAGGAAGTGATGAAAACAGATGTTTTTACCTCTTCAAATCATTCTTTTTAGCTGTTCTAACCGTTTTGGAAAAATAGGGCTGCTACAGCAAAATACTGGTACCCTAGAAGTGTCACGCAGAGCGAGGGGAAGTATGCTGCTGAAATGTTATTTAATTCACCAGCTTTCATAACACCGCAGTGCCGTAGCAGGACCGCTGAACTAATCAATTACTGCACGTAACCATCTCGCAGGAACAGCTGCACAAATAGATTGAACATTGCAGAGATCACAGGTGCTGGGGCTTTAAGTCAATCAACTGTGCAAGCACAAATATTTGAGGCCAGCGTCTCACATAACACCCTCTCAGACAGCATGGAAACAGGCTTACCACAGCCACTTTAGACATTTCTTACACTGACAGCCTACACTTTTGGAAAGTCTTATCTGCAGAGCCAAAGTGTAATGCTAACAAATCTCTCTAAAAAATCGATTTAGGTTAGATCCCAATACTGGAAGAATTATTTGTGTAGAAAAGCAACAACTAAAAAAACAGGAAGCAACCTCATACTGAATACCTTCTCCTTGCTCTCTATTTTTTTAGTCATGACAGTACCCTCTATAAGGACTGTATTTCTGTAATGAAACTGTAAAAATCTGACATGGCTGGCAAAAACTCCATAACACTAGATTTCTGCTGTGTGACACAGAAATGAAAGCAACCTCTTTCACATTTATAATCAGTGAACATCTCATGTTAAATGATGAAACTAATTAAGAAATTATTACTCCTTTTTACTCTAAGTGGAAAAGCAGTAAACCCCCAGCTCTCAGAAGTAGGAAGAGCTGCAAAGCCATCATAAGCTGTTTGCTCCTCAAATCCTCAGTTCAGAGGAAAAATTCAGCCTGGGTCTCAAACCCTGCACATTTTATGCTATATTCCACAAAAGTTGTACTCTTTTGCAATGAAAAGCAGCATAATGGAATGTATAAAACAAGACAGAACAACATTTGAACAAGCCAGTGCTAATCATGACAAGACACATCAATACTTGCAAAGCAATTGGTACCCACTCGAGCACCAGAACATCATTCCACTGTCTGCCGTAACACAGAGGGGAAATTTCATTGCAAGAAAAGAATGAAAAAAGGAGAGAATAGCAAATGCCAGCATGTTTACCTGACCTCACTGCAGACATATAGAGAGGGTGAAGGAACGCAGACCAAGCCCTAAGCAACTCACTTGAAAATCTAGTGAAATTGCTGTGTTTTTCCCTGTGCCTGTGGGAATCTTGAGTGCAATTTTGAGTGTCAGTGCTTCTGAACACACCCCAGTGTACTCCCTGTCAGCTCAACAAGTAAATGGAGTACTAGCAATGTTTTAGAATTTGATGAACTCTTCCCAAAAACCTGAACTACATTTGCTCATAATTTACAAAACACAGTTAGGATACATAGGATGTATCAACATCATTTCACAAGAGTTCCAGTAGCTGGGACTGATCTGGAGCCAGGTTTTGACACTGCTGAAGTCCAAGACTGCAATCTTATTCCCTTCAGTACAGGCTTAATTTTATCTGGCTGTACACAACAGGAGGCTGCTAGAAAAGCCACACCACCTCCTGAGAGGAGGGAACTAAACTGGGATCATTCATGGTTCTGCTTAAAGGCCACAGTGCGACTGAGCGCTCCAGAGGCATGACAGGTATCTGAGGAAAATGTGCTGCGAGCCAGTCACCAGGGTTTCTCTGACTGAACCTGAGTCCACATGAGACTGAGCTTGGGTTTAGGTTTCTTATGACTAATTAGCTAATAGATACCATAAATGAAGGCAATAGTGCAAAAGTTGTAAAACACAAGCCCTAAAAGTGTTGCACTGACACAAAACGCAGAGTTTTAGAAAGAAAGCCAAATATGATGTTCTCATGCAGTGTCTTTTCATTAAACCTTTTGTAATTTCATTAAACTTTTTGTAATTTCAGCAGCACAATCCTGAATTTAAGCTTCATTTTCATTAGGAATAAGGATGACTTGTTCTCCCCCCCACCAGTGTTGATTATTAGAGGGGAAACCAAGACAATTTTGTCATCTTTGTCCTTAGGCTGCACCCAAGTATTCAACAGCTGTGTTCCCCTCCTCCCTCTTTTTCTGCTGAATTGGAGCAAGTGTTTCAGCAGCTACACTGCAAGACAGATACACGTGGAAAAAAAGGATTCCTTCAGCATATTATTTTTTTTATTACTCCATCTCTCGCCAGCACAAGGTAGGATCTATGACTGGACTGGAACGCCTAGCAGGGGACAGGAACAAAGTGGCAACTGCTTAACCCTCATTACAGTAAAAGTTATTTGTGATACTGACGTGAATCACCGAAAGGCAATGAGGTAGAGACTGAGCTAGGTTAGGTAAGTGGAATGACATTATTGAAGGCAGTTTTAGCTGGTCCATCTAAGAGCATTTAGCTCATCACACATAACCCAGAGCAACCTGCAGGCTGCCCTAGACTTTATTATCAATACGCTCAGATACCTTTTTAAATACCCATGAAACAGTGCTCTGGGAAGCTCTTTTTTTCAGAGTTCCCCACCAACTCCCACCTCAAAGCAGAGGAGATGGGCTGTTGGAGAAAGGGTTCTTCATATCCTATAGGAATCATTTTTGGGAAAAAGTGATTAGGATAGGATAATAAAAGCAAATCTTCTGTCATTTTTCAAGTTTACTGCAAGAACAAAATTGCCAAACCACATGAGAGGATGAAGACACATGCTTTCAGGAAGACTGAAGTAAAACCACAGTAAATGCTTCTCTGACAGTAAATTGTTGAAAATATTGAGCCATCATACCGGACGAGGAGCTGTACATTTCCTTTAATGCTGCTTGAGTCCACATTCTCGCTGGATTGCTGTGGCAGGTCCGTTTGTAGTGCAAAATGAAAAACCATCCAGTACCTGCAGGATGAGAAGTAATAAGATTAAAAGGCAGGAATTGCTATGTACCTAAAAACAAAGAGCTCTAGTTAATATGGCAGGTGAGCTTTGACCAGTTTCTTGGTGACCTGCCTGTACAGTTAGAGATTTTAAGAAACTAGAAAAACCTCACCTTAAGTCTGAAAATATCTAGATGAAGAATTTTCTTATTGATATTCAGTAAAATCTGAATTTCTCTTTGCTATGATCAGTGAAAGATTATACCAGACCAGTCAGTATATCTTCCTGCTCAAATTTGTAATCACACATCAGCTGAGATACCGTAGCTCTCCAAAGATTAGTGTCACTTAACCTCAGACAGTGACACCTGAGCTAATCAGGTAGCTGCTGTTTAGTCTCAGTGCAGCAGGACTCAGACACACAGTTTTGAACAGCTATCCCAAGATAAGACCAAGGGCATTCCAGATGCACCTGTTTCTTTCCACTGACTTCAGTATGAACTTAGACAACCAGCTCAGGCATAGACCTCTCCGACAGAGAGATCTAAATTTAGAGCAGTGAAACCCTCCTGATGTGTACTCCTAACCCACGGCACACTGGGAGTGATTTCATGTAATGAAAGAAGAGTTAAATAACGTTACTTGGTATTCTACACGTCAAGCTCGTGAATGAACAATTGCCACAGCTCAGCTGACACACTGACTATTTTACTTGCTGAGTTGTGGTAACTTCACTGTGAGAGTGAGCTGTTAATCATACAATATCCTCCAGCCACTTGGCTACACAGGAGGCCTAAGGGAGACAAAACCTTTTGGGGCTTGGGTTTAGGTTTTGTGGGGGTTTTTTTTGCATCCCAACATTGTCATAGATTTGACAGGAGGAAATATGGTACACTGGTCATAAAATAACCAACATTTCACAACATCATATTATCTCTTCTTCCCCCCCCCCCCCAAACACATCTGAGCAGCTCTAGCTACCCAAAGTCTCAGCACTTCTTAATTTCTCTCTTGTGGGTGTGTGGGGAATCAAGATCAGGTAGCAGACTGATGTTGATTATGGCTGAGCAGACGAGGTTTGGATTCCTGTCAAGAGCAAGGTACCATGTGTCCTGTCTGTTTTCATCTCTCTGCTTCTCTGTGGATTTTTCATATGGCATTTTGCAGCTGTCTCCTTGTATCAGCCTTTATAGTATTCTGTTATTCGTATTGCACCCTCGTACGTACTGTTGTCAAAGTATTTTCTTGATATCAGTTTGTTCTGAGATACACAGTGACAAATGGTATCCAGAGTCTTGCTTTACCTGGCATTCTAACAGCTGGACTTACTCAGTGTTGTCTACAACCATCCTTCAGGGCACAGTAGAGAATGTTTTACTTAAAACTACCATGCAAAAACCATGCACTTCCCCGTCTTAAAATCCATTCCTAAGTAATTTCATTGGTTTTCCTTATGAAACCTCAGTTCTCCTTTCAATTATTTTTTACCCTTCTGTACTCATCTTTCTATTTAGTTCAATCCAAAACCCATGTAACCAAGCAGATAAGGCTATAGTGTCTTCATACATAGGCATATATTAGTCCTCTCTGTACCCAAGGTTATTTTTAATATGTCCTCAAGTGCAAGCACATAAATGGCCAGTTTGGGTCTGAGCACCAGTTATAAATGTGCAAGGGTACTGATAGCCTTTTCGTTATTGTCTTTTGCTGGACCAGAACTCCAGATGGCAAAGACTGAAGCAGATCTGGTATAAAATGATAAAATTATTGTTATGTCATAGGAGCTATGTGAATTTATGTATGAAGTCTCCATAACACTTTTTTCATCAGTGTCTAAAGAGCCTTCAAGGGTTATTCATGCTGAGAGAGAGAGAGTCAAAACTTCCCAGGAGTTATAAACCCAAAGTGGGCTTGCTCATTCAAGATTCACAGCAAGGCACTATCCCTAGAAACAACCCTTCTGGAGCTCACCTGCTCACAGGATTTGCATGGAGGTAATGTGTTCACAGGCTGGTTTAATGGGCAGAGCCCCGCTGAGACCGCTGGAGCTGTGTCCCCGCTGTGGGTATGGAATCACTGCCACAGGATTACCGGTGCCAGTATAAAGGCACCCTAACTAGCTGCCAGGAAATTTTCACACTGAACAAAGCCCACAGCATGAGGTCTCTGCAGGAGCTCACTTTGCCCAGGCAGCCTGACAGGAACAGCCTAGGGCATTCTCCTTGAGGAGAAGGAGGGCACGCCCCAGGCATTAATGTGGGCTGGGATAATGAGCCAACACCCCTCAGCTGTGGCACTGTGCTCTTCAGCAGTCCCAAGGCAGGCTGCTATTCCCTACCACTGCAAGTGCACCAAGCAGGGATGTGAGGGAGGCCGTGATCCGTTCCTCCTCAGGAAATCCACCCAAGAGAGGAACAAAGTGTCTTGGGCATCTTCAGGAAAGCCTGATTTAGTGAAAACACAAATTTATCTAGCCCTGTTTCACATGGCAATGGAAAAAAAATCCCTCTCCATTTGTGGTAGTCAGCAGCTGTCTAAAGAGCCCCAGGGTAAATTTCCCAGGGTAGCCATTATGCAAAGTGCTCACTTCTGAGCATCAGAGGAAAAGTTCAGCAACTTTCATCCAAAAATCTGCTTCCCTGGGGCACATCCCACCTCTTCTGACACGCAAGCAAAATGGGTTTCTTTTACCGGCTCTGTGTGCGTGTTCATCACTTTGTGCAGCTCTGCTGTCCTCCCACCACCCCTCATGCTCCCTCTCGGGGAAAGCTATCTGTCACAGTAAAAGCACAAAAGGGATGTGGCAAAGCCACAATTTCCCAGGTTCATGAACCTAATCTTCTGCTGCAGGACACATAAAAAGGAACAAAGTAATATAACTGCCAGATCATTAGGTACTGTAAATGAACAAGAATATGGATGTATTTACTTTGTCATTTTCACAGAGATGCCACGAGATGAACCTTGATTCAGATTGAAGTAGGAAATTTTCAGGACTGAAACTCCAAGAAAAAATAAACCAAATCATTTTGAGATATCAGATCACAGCTTAACTAGTTTCTCTCAAAGCACATTTCTTTTATAACATCCTGGCACTGAAACATTAGAAGAAATGTATTTTAAAGGGACTCAAGGGCTGTACTAGACCATCCCTCTCTTGCTGAAATAGCCAGAAATAAATTTTCAAATGTCATGTGTCAGAAAAAGCGTAGTTAACAGGGCAAAAGATATAACTCATTTTGAAAATGCTGCTGCTGAATTCAAAAATCCTCTGACCCGTGCTCAAAGCTGTGTATGATGCTTCAGCTTAATACTGAGAGCTCCAATACAACAGGTAGTGTTTGGAAAAATAGGAAGTTTTGAAAATGTTCCTCCAGGGGCTTCACGGAAATGAGCTTTTTTGTCCTGTACTTAGCTGTCAAGTCCAATTACAATGGAACCATTTCAGTTCTAATGGTACTCCTACTCCATGAATCTTGGTCAAGAAGTCAGTGACCTGCAATTTGGGACTATCAGGAACTGCATATAAATTTTATTTTATAAAACTATTTTAAAGTATTGTAAGAACGCAAAATTTTTTTGTAGTCATGCATCACATGATTTGAAGCAGTGGGCAGATAATGATTCCTGAATTATAATCTTAGCACTTCAGCTTTCCAGAAGGTGGCTGGTTAAGTATTTTAGTGCTATAGCTGAATGATGCCAGGTAGGGCTTATATCTCTATTTACAAGCCAAGATACCAAGGCATATAGATATGTATGTAATACCTTAATAGATTGAGTGCTGCTAGTCACTTCTTGATGTTCTTGGTCCACACATGAACAGTGTTGCGGTGAGCCCTTAGGTGAAATTTCTTTTCTCAGCCTTGATGCAGTTGCAGCAGAGGTGTGGCAAAAAAAGGTGCATTTGAGTGTGATTAAAATCATCATAACTGGTGACACTCGGTGGAAACTGGGAGATCTTCGCAAGTATACTGGAAGCATTTAAATAATTCAAATATTAGGTAAATACTCACTGAGAACAAAACATAGCAATCAGCATAGATATTGTCCAGCTTAATAGTCTCTAAGAGGCCATCCTGTGCAATAAAATTGCTTTCTAGATTGAAAATCCACTACCTGTATGCTGGAGCCGAAAAAGAGCATCTGAGGGCAAGGACCTAATTATTGAGGTCCTGAGACAAGAGAAATCAATAAACAGTGCTATTATATTGAAAATAAGGTAATTCAATATCCAGAAAAAAATTACAAGGAGTGAATATGCTGCTTGCAGAAAAGGTAATAAATAAAATCACGATAAATAAAGCAACTTAACAGCCGTATCTCTTCAACAAATAACATGGAAAACACCCCACATTTGGAGGTAGCAAATAAGGGCAGTGGAAAATGTAGCTGAGGCAAACCTGTTTGAAATGACAAATAGTTTTAACACTAGAGAGACATGCTAAAGTCATTTGAGACTTTCAAGTTTTATGTTAAGACGGATTGCTTTAAAAAAAAAAAAACAGTTTTACTGCATTTTCAGCTTAGTAAAAGGCTTATGTAGATCTCCAGTCAGTTCCTGTAATTTACAAGACATTTCACAATAGCACAGTCTTTCTATCCAGATTATGCTGCAACTGTGGAAAAGCAATTCTTCGTGCATATTTTCTGTTTGATAGCACTTGTAGAGTCATAGGATCATTCAGGTTAGAAAAGACATTTAACTCCATCGAGTCCAAGAGTTAACCCAGCACTGCCAAGTCCATCACTAAACCATGTCCCTAAGTGCCACATCTACATGTCTTTTAAATACCCCCATGGATGGTGACTCCCCCTCCCCTGCCCACTTCCCTGGGCAGCCTGTTCCTGTGCTTGACTACCCTTTCAGTTAAGAAGTTTTTCTAATATCCAATTTAAATCTTCCCTGATGCAGCTTGTCCTATTGCTTGTTACCTGAGAGAAGAGACCAACCCCCACCTGGCTACACCCTCCTTTCAGGCAGTTGTAGAGAGTGACAAGGTCTCCCCTGAGCCTCCTTTTCTCCAGGCTAAACACCCCCAGCTCCCTCAGCTGCTCCTCATCAGTCTTGTGCTCCAGACCCTCGACCAGCTCCATTGCCCTTCTCTGGACTCACTCCAGTACCTCAATGTCTCTTTTGCAAGGAGAGGCCCAAAACTGGACACAGGATTTGAGGCATGGCCTCACCAGTGCCCAGTACAGGGGGACAATCATTTCCTAGTCCTGCTGGACAAGCTTCTAAAAATTTGTCATGTATTTAAAACCATTATTCTTGCCTAATTTTTTCATATACAATAATTCTCTTGTTCAGCAGATTTGCAGAAGTTATACAGGTAAAGCTGTTAATATACATTTCTACAACATGAAAATTTACCATCTATTGACTGACCTCTAGTGGAAATAAGGCAAATTTTGAAATAATTTTTTCATTGTCATTCAATGATGATTACAGGATTTTTGGGGTGCTAAAAGTTTATTTTATTTGTATTACATATTTGACTGTGTAAAATGCAAAACAAGTCTGGATACGTGTGACTTTTCCTCTCAGTGTACACTCAAACACATTACTAGAATGGCAGGATGAAGGCTGCTGCACATTCAGAAACCAAGCCTTTAGTTTTATTTAAACCAAGTAATTCTAAAATGGCAACGTATGAAATACGCCAACAACACAGACCCTGGCAAACAGTGTTCTGTTACAGGACACAGACCCTGCTACTTTCTCTGTGTTGATCAAAACCACTTGATCATTACAAATAACCACAAATTCTCACAACAACCTCATACATTTTCATGTTTATGCATCCTTTTTTTCCATCCACAGATGCCACCTGGCTCCTATTTGAATTCCATTCTTGGACAGATGTTGGTTTCTCCCAAAATCAGTATTGAGGCATCACCCAACTGCAGTATTATGTGTTTTCTTCACATTTTATTTTCTTCCCTAATTTTACCTCTCCTGTAAGAATTCCTGGTTGCTTTTTAAAGAAAGAAGGGGTGAATGTATACATGTACATGAGATACCAATTTCATTCCCCTATTTGTAGGACTTGGAACTATTCGAAAACTTGATCAATAGAGAGAATGCTGAGCATATTTCTTCGTTACTTATTCATCACACTTGTGTTTGTTTGCCTGATTACTAATGAAATTCCCTTTCCTTTCCCCTGACTCTGTTGAATTCCAGATACATCTTTGCAATTAAGCCTTTGGTTCTGTAGCATATGGCTTTTGATGCTTTTGTATGAGGAGAACACAGTAGCATCTGGAGGGCTCTGATTAAAAATATATTAAATATAAAATAAGCCAAAACTCAGTCTTGTAAAGATGCCTCTTTCAATCAAAAATCCCTGCTAGAGAAAATATTAATGTGTTATGTGTAAGGCAGCAGCACCTGAAAATTTTGGGCGTGCTATCTGTTCAGCTCAGCCAGACTTGTTCCATTATTTGCCGTTTTTTGAAGCTTGGGGAAGCAGCCTGGCATTGCTGTGTGATGGGATTAGAGGAAATGTGAGCAGTCTGTTTACTGGAAACATCTAGGAATAATAGGACAAGTCTGTATGTAGTATGTAAGCATTTGACTTAAAAATAAGAAGGTAATTTTGGCTTCATACACACAGATTCCTCCAGTATCATTACCCAACACCCTAAAATACATAACAGCTTTCAGTTCAGCTGCATTGCTTGCTCTGGGCTTACCTTTCTAGGAAGTACCCTGGACTATTCTCCATCCTTACACTCCCCATACACCCCTCAAACATCCTCCATCCTAAACTGAGCCAGCGTCTCTTCTCCTCCTATGGCTTTTGCTTACTGGGGAGGCCCTCTCTGATTCCCATTAATCCAAGTCAGCCTCACCATCCTGACATCATAACTTGCATTCCCACTTCTGTCCCCCAGCTCCCACTAATACATTTATACAGTTAAACATTTCCTTGCTTAATGCAAAAGCAGTAACAAATCACCATGGGAAGGAACACCAAACAAAAGTACTGATTGATTTTATTAGGCTTTAGAAATACATTCATTAAGGGTAGAAAACAAAGATAGCTTCTACATTGAAGCTGGATGAGATACTGTATTACTTAATCTACTTCACATATTTCTTTCCAACCTTTTTGATTACATTTATTTTATAAGTGGAGTCTACAGTGTTGTTTTGGTTGACAAGTGATAATAAAAGGAGAATAAACTGGCTTTGTTTTGCTGAGTTTATTAAAGAGATTTTATACCATTCCTGGAGCTATGATCACATTTCTGATAGTTTCTTCATCTTTTTGAATACTGGCCACTCTTCCCATTAGCAATAGGGTGAAACTGTAAAAAGTAGAACAACCCCATTTTCAGTAAAGGGTTTAACAATTCAAAGAGAGAGAGGAAGGAAAGTAATGCTTTAATCTTGAATGGAGGACTGTTTTACACAGTGCAATTTCACACCAGTTGTTATTCACAAAATATATAGAGACTATGAGAATGAATATTCACATAATTACTTTACCTTTTTAGTTCTGAGTCAGAATTTTCCCAAAATTAGACTTGACACAAGGTTTTATCTCAATATTTTGGCCTTTTTGCCCTGTTCTCATGTTAGTTTTTCCATTCTCTATATCATAAGAGGTTAGATTTCAAGCTGCTCCACTTGACTTAAGTGAGATATTCTCAGAATTTTCCACTGGGTCATTAGCATCCTAATCTGGGTTTGCTCAAGATTTAAAAGAACATTTTTATTCTCTTTCCATCAGATGGATAATCTCTCCTCTATGATCCCAGTTTCCTGCAAATTGACAGACAACCATAGCAAGGCAAGGCAAGGCAAGGCTAGGCAAGGCAAGGCAAGGCAAGGCAAGGCAAGGCAAGGCAAGAAGACAAGAAAAGGACAGAAGAGAAAATGAGAGAAGAGAAGAGAAGAGAAGAGAAGAGAAGAGAAGAGAAGAGAAGAGAAGAGAAGAGAAGAGAAGAGAAGAGAAGAGAAGAGAAGAGAAGAGAAGAGAAGAGAAGAGAAGAGAAGAGAAATAAAAAAAAGAAAACAAAGAAAAGAAAAAAAAAATAAAAACCAAAAATCCTCCCATTGAAATGAGTGGTACTGCTTTTAGTGAAAGAGGAGATTTGTGAGATTTTAGTTTTCCACTAAAATCTTTTCATGTACCCTTTTTTTTAAAATTCCTAATCTGAGCTTTATATAGACAGTTTAATCATTCTTGATAGAAAACCTGGTCTCCAATCCTATTTGGCTGAAAACCCAAAGCACTACTTGCTGCAAGATTAGCTCCCTAGAGACCATCCTTTCTTATGCTTATATATCAGTCTTGAAAGCTGTTCAACAGATTGTAGGCAATTTTAAGTTTGAGATTAACTACATTTTTGAAAAAAAGAAAATGTGTTATGGTCTTTTTAGAATCATTCAGGTTTGGCAATGTGAACTCTGTTATTTTCTACAGACAGAAAGTATTAGACTATTGTGGAGCTAAATACAGAGAAGATTTTGGGAGACAAAAATAGGGATTTTTTCTTTTAACCTTTCAAATGTGCTCTACAAAATGTCTTTGATATATAAATGTTTACCTCAGGAATATTTTAAATGGTCATATCACAAATGCAGTGTGTTACTTCATTTGTTTACTCTGCATTTGCTATTTGCATTTGTAACCATTAGATGGAAATTAAAGAAGGGAAAAAACCAGGCAGAGTTTCAGATCTAACAGAAAGTCTAAATTCCTTGAAAATGAGAATGTACAAATTTAAAAATCAGTAAAAGGGGCGCCTCCCATCCTTCCCCATTAAAGCATGCACACTTTGCACATGATTAAATTATAGACCTCGTTGTTTCAGGATTTCTAAGTAAGTTCAAAGAAAATTGAACATTAAACTGATAAGAAAAATATCAAGGGTTATAATGATAAAATGACATTATGAATTATATTAAGTATCATGTATATTTAATATAATATGAAAGGTATAATAAATGATAATGAGGGACTAAATAGAGGCTGTCTGGTATGATGGGGTCCATTACAACCACAAGGATTGCTGGATAGATTGCCCTTCTTCAGTTTTTTGCTGTGTTTATTTCACCTTCCTCACGTGCTCAAAGCTAGCTCTGATGACAAGATGTTAATCCAGACAAATTCCTGGCTGAAGCCAATCTGGCCATGCTTACAGGCTTCTCCCTGCAAACCTACACGCTGCCTCCGACAGCTCAACCATTTTATGACCCAAGTGGGAGATATTTCACTACCTGAGGGGACAAAGGGACAAGAAGACAAAAGAAGACAGAAAGAGAGCCCCAGACAGCCTCTTGGATGGGATATAGCCCTGTTCAACCAAACCAGCTGTTAAAATTGTATTTACCTCCTGGACTGCTCATTGCACAACTTCCTGTGGACATCACCCACCTTTTCGTGCTCCTGTCCTCTCTGTGCAGTAACATCACCACTCAGTCTCTGCTTGGTAGGTGATGCCTTCTCTTCCCTCTCATCTCATCTCATCCACAAACTCATAAGGAATGTGAGAGCCACCAATGTGTCCCAGAAAAGCTGGCTAGAACCTTTCTGCTGGTCACCATCTGCTGAGCTGGGTCATATTAAAGGTCCATTACAGCTCTGGATTTACATACATGCTACTACAGTCACATGCATAAAAATTACGTTGATTTTTTAACAGCCTTTTGAGTAGAGGAGGAGGATTCAAGTCCTTTTTAAAAAAAACCACTTTTTCTGAGGTGCTTAAAAGAATCTGAACAGAAGTATGACAGAATAAGAAGATATATAAACATATATATAAATCTCATTGGATTTTACCTTTTATAGAGAATATTCTTGCCCTTTATGGCAAAAGAGAAATTTTTGGTACCTGGTTCTTCCCATGTCACATGTCTGTGTCTGGAATTGTTTCACTGTTCATGAGGGGCTCATTATATTTCAAGGGCTGTGATTATACTTTGTGTCTATCATAGGCTGAGCCGTGCAGGAAACCAATGGATTCAGTCTCTTCCTCAAGAAGAATCAGGCACTCCCAGAGAGTGGAAAAACATTGACACCTGGCTCCTGCTCACTTTGTTCATCCTCTGCATGTGTCCCAGCTATTGATAGCAAGGTCTAGAAAAGAAAAGGAAGAAGAGAATTGACTTTCTTTTCTCTCTAAGTACAACACAAAACTGCTGCATGATCTATCTCAGATCTCAGGAAACACACCAACAGGACAGCAATTAACAAAGCAGCTGGGTAGCTAAAGAGCAGCTCGAAACTGATTCATCAGCCACAAAGTCTGAATATTTCCAAATCCATCTTGAATAAATTCCAGACTTCTTTTTAGCGTGTGACAATTAAAATCTATATTTTCAAACAGAAGAGATTTTCACCTTCTGTTAAAAGCAAATAGTGAAAAACACGGACCAGCCGAAAAACACTTTGTTTGATTCAAAGTGTTACCCTGTGTTATATGCCAGGAGTTTTTACAAGAGCAGTGTTAATTCATGAGTAAGGCCAGAAAAAAAATGGACATGGTCCATTTGAATTAAATCTATTTATATTAGCCTATCACAGGAAGGGAAATTCTGATACTAATCTATAAGCTCCCACTAATCTGCTTTTACATTAAGTATGATTAATTCAGTTATCTCTTCTTTAATAATTCCTCCAACTACATTAATCAACTTTTTATTAATAGAAAATGGTAATCAGGACTTTTTTTATCAAGAAAAAGGTCATCTAGACTAAAAGCATAATTATGTTTACTAAGAAACTCTTTTGTTCAACAAAATATTTGGCTAGTTCAATCAAAATTCAAATTATACCACTGTGGAGAAAAAAAAGACAGTACTTAACCGCTGAATGTTCCAGGATTGTACAGACCTTGCTGGTAACAATTTATTTTGGAAGATCTCACTCTCAAAGTCCAATCTCATGTGTCATGATTATATTGCTGTGTATTTTTCACAACGGCATCTTAAGTCTGTGAGCAAATCTTCCCAAAGATTCAGTGCTTGGCTTGCTGAATGCATGGTCCTCATATTTTTCCTGTACCCACTATATATGCCTATATATCCTACCAAACACTAATTCTCTTGGAATTTCTCTCTCTGGTCATGGCCACAGCACAAAAATACAATATAAATGTTTAAATATTAGCAACCTCCTCACCCAGAAGCTGCCAGGTGCTTTCCCACAAGGGGGTGAATGTGATGTGTACACTCACATTTCTTGGTGGTGCTGGAACACCACCTTACAGCTGCACTTCAGCTTTCTTCTTGCGTTATTCACTGCATGGGGCCTTGATTTCATCTTCCAGTTGGGGTTTAATCTGCCCAGTGTAAGCAGGCTGTGGCCTTGGCAGCAGCTCAATCCTGTGTGTGTCACAGCACGTCGTTTCTTGTCGTGCGGGTTCCTGTACGTCAGCATATCACAGCAGCAGCACCTGGGCTTTTCTTGAGTTTCTGCAGCTATCTCATGGCCTCTCCTGCAGAAATCAGTTCCACATGATTAATTTCAACATAGTTGTCCCTTCTTCTATATACTTCTTACCAAAATAAATAAAGAGATCAGGGAAAAAAATACATGTTTCCATGAAAGTTAGATAACCTTCGTCCTTTTCTCTCCAAGCCCTTCAGGCTTTCAAATGCTTAAGAGGTGAGGTTATACTTGAGAGCAGAACAAGGTCTTTCTGGATTCTGGGCTTTTTAATTTTAAAACAGAACTTTGGCATCTTAGAGCAGTATAGAAATTTTTTTCACAATCTATATGGATAGTTCAAAAGAGAGGGAACATATCAGAAAGACAACTTGCCTGCTACATTTACAAAAATAATTAAGCTAACTGCTGAGCCAAGAATCAAAGAGTAAAATTTTGTTCCTCAAGCCCCATGTTCCTCTTCCTATGGCACTTGAAGAGCAAAACTCTGGAGAGTAAGGGAAAGGAAAGGATTTGCTTCTGGGCATCCACTAGCTGACAAGCCAGAGCAGCACAGCTTCCAGCTTGATCTCAAACCCTGCTGGGAACTATGAAATTCTTACTGCTCTGGCTCTTCTGTGAAGCCAGATCTGATGGGAATTCTCAAAGCACATCTGCCGGGTTGGGCCCGGCAAGGAAGAGGAGCAGAGTAGTCTGTTTTTATAGGCTGGCTTCACTGCCAACTTCTACATCTGCTTGCCTCTCTGTTTCTGTTCCTTCATCCTCGGCATCTCCTTTTCTCCCTCCTGATTTATCACTTCAAATATCAGCCCCAGCATGCCTGCACTGAGCCACACCTGTAACTGCTTTACTACATCTATTAGTCTCTTTGGAAACAGTTCAACTTCAACAGACTATTTAAATATGCCTTTTGACAGAGCATGATCTTGGGCACGATTAAAAAGTGAGAAAATTTTCCTTCAGTAGGAACCTCTCTCCCTGTAACCACTCCAGCACCTGTTTAGGTAGTTTGTTAAGCATTCATTGGAAAAGGAACTGAACTCCAGTCCTTCCCTCCACAAGCCTCCACTTACCAGTCTGTAATGACTCCTCCTAAGCTGCCAGGAAGCCAGTCCATGCAACAGGAACCATGTAAGTAAGTGGAGCTTATTGAGCATCATTTCAAAAATACAAACAACCCAGTAGTTATTTCAGTCTGGATTGGGGATATGAATCTACTCAGGCACAGTTGGGAACTCCCAGTTCCAGTTGGGAAGTCAGTGGTGACCAATTTCTGTACTATGCAGTTGGGCAACACTTTGCAATTAATTCAGCCTCCATTGAATTACATTATGATTCCTTGAAATCAATAAATCTGGGACAGAGGGAGACAGAGATGCTGTTTTATGCAAAGAAATTTTAGTTTGTGTCAGGACTCTAGATGGTATAGGAACATTGGCCTTTTTGTTCATCATGTTCTTGGGGCCATATATTTTCTCTGATGGCATACCAAATGTCACCATGATCAGGAAAAAACTACCAGCGATACTCACACCTACAACAGCGGTGTGGAAGAGAACATCACTGACACAAGGTGAGACCCAACAACCACAGCCATCCAAACCAATGTCTGGAAGCCAGCTGATACACTGGATGGTGGCAGAAGACATGTGGACTAAGCCCAGTGCAGTCTGCAAACATTCAAGCCTACCTGGGCAATGAAAATGCAACCTATACTTAGATGTTGATGTAAAACATACCTAGAAGATTTTACAATCTGATGGCATATAACATTCACTTTGGCAATTTAGCAAAACTATTGGGTTTTTAGGGGTGAAGACAGATCTTTGCAATCAATACAGAATGCATTATCCTACCACACACCATTTTCTCCTCCCGATTTGCTGCTCTTTTATTAGAGCAAAACCCCATCTTTATCTTAGCTATTATTTATAGACCTGTAAGGGCCGGGAACTGACCTCTTCTATAAATATCCTATTACTAATAATTCTGGATTTAGTTTTAAGATTTGCTTCTCTGGCAGATATAGCTCAGTTCAGTTGAAAAAAGAGGGAAATTGAAAATCAGTCCTAAATAAGGAGTGACAGAGCGGAGTTGTAGGAAATATGGACTGAAAATGAACTTGGAAATGACACTGGCAAATGAAACATATTTGCCAAGTCTTCTCACTGAAATATCATCTTTGTTAAGGATTATTTATGACAAATTTCTGTTTGCCGAAACTCTCCTTTGCAACAAATCCAGGAAGGACAGTTTAGTCAGACAAAGCAATTTGTAGTACATTCAATTCTGGAATATTTTCTATTTTCTGAATTTACTTTCTGCCATATGTAAATCTTGGCTCATGTAAATTAACAAACAGAACATTTTCCATTTGATTTATATGATAAACAGGTGATTTCTTATGTTAAATAGTTGTGGGTTTGGGTTTTTTTTGCCTTTTTTTGGCCTTTTCTTGGCATTTTTTTAAGAAACAATCTCTACTTTTAAGTTGTTATACAACAAAAAAGGGATTTTTGAGAAATTTTGCTTGGGAATTACAAGGATCTAAGAAGTATTTCTCTTTTTTCTGGAAAGAAGAGCTACATGTATCAGTCCTTCTTCCTTCTGCGGTTGGACGTAGGATAAAATAACATTTATCTTGCCTTCTGGACCCAACTTTTTATCCTTTATTCCTGATGCTTTACATCACCACACCTTCTTCAATGCTGCTCCATCTCACTGGCCCAAGAGGGGATTAAGCAGACTCCACCAGGGATGAGAAGCAAAAGGAAGAAATCTGTCCCAGATGATGCTACTGGCAAAATTCCTGCTATCTTCCAGAGAGAGCTAAGATCTCACTGGCATTATTTTGCCAAGCTCCCCTGAGTTGTCCAGTGAAATTCATCTGTTTTCAGTTGGTCTAAACCAACACACAGGCTGGTCTAAACTGTCACAGTCCTGAGGAAAACAAAGAGCTACCACCTCAAGGCATAATATTTGACTATAAATCAGGCCCCAACTTTTCTCTGATTTCTGCAAATTTAATTCAGATATAAAACCACAAGACTACTGCTTGATGCCAAATATTAACTGTGCTGGGAAGCCCAGCAATACCGGCCTGCTCTGCATCTGTGCTGATTGCACTAACATTGCATTTTACCACCTAGAAAAGCAGGACTCAAAAGAAAACCATGTTGGCAATTCAAAGCAAACATTTAAAAAGTGCACCAGGATTTCCAGCAAGACAGATTAATAATTCTTCTTCCACCATGAGAGGTTAATAATTGGTAGAACTTTTAAGTTAAGCAACAATTTTAAAAAATGGACACTTTTTCTATTTTGTTTAGTCTGGTAACAGGCAAAGTGCTGTTATACCTTAGAGCTGTGAACCCATATAAAATTGTTAATATGAAACAGCCTTTGTCTACCTTTGAAAAATTGCAGGTGATACTGTGGTCTTTCCTGATTTCAAGTCACAGAAAATTCAGGGTTATATTTTATTTTGACACTGTTGCCTAAAATGTACCACCAGTTATCTCAAGAACTCCATACTGATGGCAGAAACAAGTCAGATTATCTTTTGGTGGTAATGTTCATTGAGTTCTATCTCCCTATAATCCAGGCTTTCAACAGCTTTGGTTCGTGCATATCTGATTATTTTATGTAACACTTGGCAAACCTAATTTAAAACCACAGACTTATTGCAAACCCAATATTGTTTCGATGTCACTGAGTAACCAAATGACCAAGTTTTGTATTTAATACTGTATTCTGAGGCCTGAAAGAATGCTATTGTAAAAATCAGACGAAAAATATCTGTAATTTCATTTGCATTAAAAATGCAAACACTAATGCTGCAGTGCTGCCGCCCTTTCTCACAGTGATTGCATCTATAAATCGCACTTGTGTTTTCTGCTATGTGCCTGAATGCATAAACCACACCACACCACACCTTATGCTGTTTAAACATTGGTTTTACTCTTGTAGATGCACTTAAGTCTTTGTAACTTCTGGACCAAGTGAATGCTTGGAGACAGTAATGCCCACCTCCACCTCTCAGTCTCATCATCGTTTGGGCAAAACCATTTGGGTAACCCTCTTTTAACACACCCATGATGGAGAGAGAAAAATGAAGAAGAGATCCTTCCAGTAATTCAAGTTCAGAGGGCAAAAAACCACCATGACTTCCTAAATCAAAAGTGTTTTTAGTGTTGCATTGTCTATGCACTCTGTAGCATCCCAAGATTCAGAATGGATGCATGTCAGGCATTTCAAGGACAGCCAAAGGGCCACTGCCTGGGCAGCTAGAAATCAAGGTCAGGTTTTCACTCCAACTTCCTTTAGCAGGCTTGTGGTCACTCAAATTACTTTTTTTCCTAATTTTTACTAAGAATTTTATTCTAATTATATGTAAGTGTACATTCTATACTTTTATGTTAATTGTGAAATAGATGCAGAAATACTAAGACTTCATTCATGTCACTTTTCTGAGGACAAAGGTAGGCACACTACAATCTTAGAACATCTATGTTTACGTAGATTATAATCTAGCTGTCCTTTTTCCCTTCAAATTTTGCAAAGATGTAACCTGTTGAAAGCAATTTTCTACTGCTAGACTGTTCTGAATTAAAGTTTCCCCCAAGACTTAAAAACTTATTTTCATATTGCTTTCACACTTTCTGATTAATTAAAATACAAATTCAGCCCTCAAAATAGAAACTTGAGCTTTCGAAAGAAAATGTGTGAAGAGCCTTAAATTATGAATGTAAAAAACTTGTTCATGGTGCCATTGGTGTGATTCATTTTCTGTTCCTAAATGCTTTCTTTAATCCAGAACTTCTGAGTTGAGAAAGCTGTTAGTATGAAACAAAAATCTCTCCAGAACTGTGTATTCCATGATTAAAACTATGGAGATCGCAGGTCAAAATACACACCTTTGTTTATTCAGTGTAACTTCTTCAATATTTATATGAAAACAGGAAACAGAAATGGATATGGCCCATTCCTGTGACCTGCTGGGAGGTTTCAGACCACAGCTGGGTGGTGCATGATGACTGTGTCAGTGCCTCAGGCTCACTCACAGCATCCTGAGAGGGTTCCTGCACGCTGGTTACGTTGCACAGACATTCCTCCTCCCCATAGTGCAGCTGCAAACTGCTCCAGCTCACAGAGAACAAGTTGTGGTCTGCTCCAGGTGAAGCCTAAGTCTTGTGTCCTTGCCCTTGTTTACTTTCCTAAAAAACAGCAAAAGTAATAATAAAACATAATTTATCCTGAACATTCCGAACCCATGAAGTTGTCAGTTATGAAGAGTGAAAATCTCTTTTTTTAAATAAAGGTATTTCTTTCACTTTGTTTTAGGCAGCCTTGCAGAACCCAGCATAAAAAGAAAACACACACAGAATGCAGCTATTCTCTGAGAACCCAGTTAAGTGCAAATAAATTCCCTTTGTGTTTGTGTGTGTGTTTACAAACATTGAGAGCCAACTTTTCAGTATGAACTTCCACTTCTGTCTGTTTTATATTAAAAGATGAACAAAACCTTCCAGCCATATTTTATAATCTGTAGTACTAATGTCAATAACAAATACTTAAGAACAAGCTCAACTAACTGAATCTCAACATCAAATCAGAGTCTCATGAATCTCAACTAACTAACTCAGCATCAAACTCAGTTTTACAATTCGGTGAAAAAGAAAAAGACCAGACTGCTGCAATAATAAATTCTTCTTATAACCCTTATTATCTTCCTGTGGATCCATAACATTTTCCTACACATACTTTACTGCAGTAGCTAGTAGTCCATTTTACCATGTAAATCTTGACTTACAACAGACGTTAAGGCTTTTTTCCAGGAGGTTGATGCATTGTTTCCTTCCAGGGCCAGTATTGCCTCAGAGCTGTTGCTGAATTAACTTGTCCTCTGGAGATGCTGCTTCATGCTCTGAGCTGAGCCACAGATCCGCGAGTGCTGCTGTTACCAAACCTGAAGCAAGAATTCTGTGGGAGAGAGAGAAAGGTATCACGTATTGGCAAAGAGCTTTGGCAGACAGGTTTTGAGCCCAGCCACACAGTGACAACCAGTATGCTGCACCTCCCAGTCACAAAGCACCAACCATGGAGCAGTTCCCTAAAGCACCACTGGTGCTGGAGGTAGCAGCTCCCAGACAATGCCTGGGAAGGGGCGTTGTGATGCGAGATGGGCATTACCACACCGCTTTTGGTCTGGCACATTTATCACAGGGAGGGAAGGACCTCAGCGAGTTCAGTGGAAGGTTGAAGGCAACTCTCTTAGGCTGACGTGGTGATTAATGCCTGTGCTGGCCACAGTAGATTCACACTTAATTTACACCTGTGTAAACAACTGGAGACGCAGCCCGAAGGATCTGATCCTACTGGAGCGAAACCTTGGCAGGTTTGTACTGATGTCGGTGGGAGCAGGCAGCAGTCAGGCCCTGCCTGTTTTAATAACAGTCTCTCTAAGCCCCTGGAAAGTTTGCTTTAAAAAACCATAAAAAAGCAAGCTGTCTATCATTTATTGACACTTTGAGATTCTCTTAGCCACCCACACAGAGGCTAAAGCTATATTTCAGCTTGGAGAGAAAATTATGTGCTTTTCCAAAATCTTTGCCTTTTTATTCAGCACGCTATAAATAGATAATCTACAGGAGTCTGTGGCAATCTTGCTTTGTTTTTAAAACAAATCCAAGCACCCAAACTTCAGCATGTGTCTTGATTTACACACCCTCCAAGGTATCTGAAAACCCACCGTTCAGACCCCTCTTCTTGGTCTCTCTGGACAATATGAGCTGACCTCACAGCCCTGCCCCATCCTCCTGGCTGAATTCACACCTATCATCCACCTTCAGCCTCTCACCACCAGCAATGGCAAAACAACCAGAAAACTTTGCGCCTCTGACTTTCAAATATTCGCCTTTGTGTTTTTCCTTGAAGCCATGGTATTGCTTTTGTGCAGCTTCTTCCTTGGCCCTCATCTGTCAGATCAATGCATTCATTAAGGAAAGCTTCACTGCCCAGATGATGAACAGACATCATAAAATTGTTATATTTGACAATTCTTATTACAGGTTTTATATGGTGGCTACATTTCTGCCACAAAAAAGACTCAGAAGAATTTTCCTGATGTACAACCTTTCCAACAAGAGGAGGAATGTAATTAAAGTCTATTTTCTAGAAGTCTCTGCTTTGTTCAAAGACGAATCCAGACTTCATTCCTCACATTCCCTTAGTTTTATGGTAATTGTGAATAAAGTGAAGTGAGCTGCAAATATCTTTACAATTGTTTTATATTGCTTGGATAGATAATTATCTGGTTGTGCCAACAAATGCATACTTAGTCTTCAACCAGTGAAAGAAATTATATGCATTTCTAGACATAATTGTGTGCAGATGAAAGAACAAAAATAAATTCTGAGAGCCAAACTGAGAACCCTTTGAAAAATCAAGAACTTAACTCTTCTCACACCCCAAAATTAAGATTAAATTTTAGGACAAAAAGCTTTAGATGTTCATTTTCAGTGTGATTCAAGAAAATTTTGAGGCTGAGAATTCTGCAGTTAGTGGGGAGAGAAATATTTCCCCTTTCTAGTGAACAACACTCAGGACTATAGCTTAGCCCCTTGGAAACACCATAGTTTGCCCTTGGCACAGTACAAAGAATATTGCTCTTCTCCACAAGAACAGGTGGGATAGTTTCTGTCTATCTCCCAGTAATCATTGAGGTATGTTGGAATGAGAATTCAGCACACAGTTAAATCCAAATATTCTCATTTTAGTTTTCCGTGCTTTCCAATACTCATCTCTCAGGAATTCAGGGGAGGGTGAAAGAGGTAAAAAAATCCACAGTCTCTGATGCATGAAATGCCACCACATAGTTAAAGTATTTCCCCAGGTGCTCACACTTTACAGATTTGGGAATATCCCATATGGACACCACGGTGGCACTGCAACAGGACAGTTCTCACTGCTGTTCATCACTGACCCAGGGTATCACTGAACCCTATCTCCCTGCTTTACCTGTGAAAAACTGCTACTCCAAGTATAAGGGACCACAATTCTGTCACTAAAAATACGTGACCCAGATATCTCTATCTTTGCAGCAAATTGCACTAAATGTCTTGAAATGTCAGTGGGGAAGGGCACACGCTCTTTTTCCTGTTTGAATAATAATCATCATATCCTCATGCTCATCTGTGGCATTAATAATCAATAAAAGGCATCTTTTTAGGAAGTTTCTTACAAAATCTTTTTCATATCTTATTTCTTAAGAGAGAGAAAATCATCTCCTGCACTGTCTTGACACATCCTTGTTCTGGTAAGACAAGTGAAACAAAAGAAAATAAAACTTAGCTTAAAATATTTCCAGTGACCAAATCAAACCTTAGGTGAAAAATTCTTCTGTGTAGCAACATACAGAATTTCCCTCAAGTGGATATGATATTTCAATGCGCTAGGTGCTATATGAATAGACAAATTCATATTAAAATCTTATTTCTTGACCTGTTGCCCAAAGAGAAAAGGTGTCATAAAAAATTTTCATTATACTCAAAATGCAGTCACCTAGGTGGAGAGAAGGATGCAAAAAATTCCAGCCCATGGCTTGTTTATGGCAGTCACTGAGCAGTGCTGGGTAATGAATTATTCTGTGTGACTCAGCAGGGTGAGAAAAGCCAGGGCTCACTGCGAGGCAGGGCTGCCGAATTATCTCCTCTCACCTGTCACAGTCACCACCTGGAGATGTGACATCCCCAAACTCATTTGCACACAATCCTCTCCCACGGCCCCTTCTAGCAGCCGTGAAGCACCTGTTTCCCTGCCACCTCGGCTGAAGTGCAGATTTTCTGTGTCATTTAGTCATTTCTTCTCCCCCAAGGCCAGTGGTACACGTGTTTTGAAGAGAAGCATTCCTGCTAGATACAGGAAGGATTTATGACAAAAATTGGGCTGCTGTGCTCCCAAGTGGGGAAAACAACCCACATAACCTACAGAGCAGCAGAGACAGGTTCTAGGCAGTAGAAGAAAGTTAAGATTTACATGTAGGAACACCTTTTCCAGTTTATTAAGGTCTTGCAGGATCTCTTCCCATCTTTATATTTAACATGGAAGTTACCATATACCTGTTGTTAATCTGAAGTAAAATCACTTAACGCATAATTTAAGGATATCTAATTCAACCTAACAGCTGTGGGGTGGGGTTTTTTCCCAATGAACATCCGAAAAGCACGATCATCCAAACAGGAGGTTTCTTGCCCATCACTGTCTGCATTCAGTCTAAACAGGATGAGATTACAGAAAATCACCAGATATTGCTCAGTCCAGACAGTTCTGCTTATTACCGAGAGTTCCATGGTGTGCTATGGCTGCAAACTGGCACATGTGTACATCCTTCACATTCCTCCAGTCACACCACTGAATTTATGGCAAGGATGAATTTAGGCTGATATGTCTAATGCAAGAGAAAGTCTAAAGTACTGGAAAAAATGAAGGATGTCCATTTTAGGGACAGTATTGTTTTACTTATTAAATTATCTCTGTTAAAGCAATATCACCGACACAGTAAAAAGTTAGAGTTCAGGAGCCTTGTGAGATCTTCTAATTCCTAATCATTGCCCTCAGCAACTGTGTATAATATATCAATTTTATCCCATGTGGAGAATCATTACCCTTTGACTCTGAATTTGCAGAAGAGAATTTAAGAGCTGCAGTCTGTTTCCCACATGATAAAAGACTAAATATTTCCATTAAGATTGCCTAGTCTGAGCGATAATTTTGTCACTGCATTATAAAAATATGAAAATATTGGGAACTTTTAATGTTCCACAGAGCTGAAACCATTCCTTCTGGATTTAGTGAGGCATCCCAGAACCTTTCATAGTCTTCCAGTCACACAACACAGAATAGCTGGTCTTCCTGTGCATATCTTAAAACACTATTCACAGCTGTGTTTGGACACACATTTTAAGACTACTATAGACAGGGCTGGCTGTAGCTGCCAGTGGCTGCGATGTGGGTGGGAGACTGTGCAGAGACATTTATCACAAGAGGAAATTCTCCCCCTTATTTTTCGTTCCACTATTTTTCCTTAGATGTATATAATAGGATGCATGAAAGGTGTGGTGGTTAAAGCACCTTTAGTGCTCACCATCCCAGCAGTACCAAGCATGTGCCCACCTGACAGACTCAGAAACACAGCCCCAGCTCCCACGCTCAGGGCTTATTGTGCAGCACAACCTGCAATAACACTTCCCTTCTCCCCGTGTCCCTGGGCTTTGGGGCCCCAGAGACCCTCATAAGTACTCGGGAAAAATAAAAATAACAAGAGTAACAAACGGTAAAAGGTCTAATTGTAAACTAGTTTACTACTAGACCTCTGTTTTGCTAACTTTTGAAGACTTCATGTGGTCAGTACCAAAACTTTGGAGGATGTTCTATACCCATTCTGGGAGACCCCTATGACAAAATCTGTGTAGCACCCTGTACCTTTTATAAAGTAGTTAATCCATAACCTAAGCTAGAATCCACTTCAAGAGAACAATTTCAAGACATCAGTCATGGCACCTTATCAAGTCCTATCCAGTTCTCCTGAGGTTCACACAATAGTGAATTACCACAAAAAATTATTCAGCATTTGTTCACACTGGCCATAGTTTCCTGATAGTTGTAACTCGGTTGCTGGAAGAAAAAAAACAGCTGCATTTTTTGGACATCTTTTACAAGCACACTAAAATCATCCTTCCTCAAGAGACATCTTAGGCCATAGGTACGCACTTGATGGCTAAATGGGAAATTCCATCTGTAACATGCAAAGTTGTAACTACCACACCACTTGTAACAATGGCTAAAAAAACCCCAGCAAATTACATACCTGCAAAGAGCACCTTTTTGTCATATACACATTATTAGAAAACAAAATATGGAGGCTATTTGATGTCTGTTATGGCTGGCCAACCAGATATATTTCTACCACATCAAATTTCTTGCCTGTTTTGCTTCCACGGAGGCAACTGGGAAAAAACATACTGAGGTCCTGGGAAATAGCTCCAGACAGCTCTACTTATACATTTCAACCTTGATCTACAGAGAAAAAGAGCACCTGAAAATTAAAATGTTAACCAGACATTCACTGTTAGGACCTTTTCTCTACTTTTTTGTTAAATAGCTCTAGAAAGCCCAAGCAAAGGCAGAGGAAACAACCCTTTCTCTCTTTCTGCCTGCCCAGCAGCAAGTCCTTGGGGCTCTGCTCCTGAAAGATGTCCCCAGCAGCAGTGTGGTTGCTCCTGGATCCTCCTGACACCCTCAGTCTCCCACAGCCTGTTTGCTTTTAAATACCTAGTGAAGTGATTCATGTGAGTGGTAAACCTCCCTTCTCCATTAGGAAAAGCTGTGAGATGTAAAATGACCTGGAATTTGCCTGACAAAACCGAATCAGTGGCTAATTGTGCTTGCACTGAAAAGGAAGCAATTAATCAATTCCAGCATGCACATTTATTTATTACAGAAGTAGATTATGAAGGCAAAGCAATCTGTTAGGCTGTGCTTTCTGACAGCCTGTTGGGATTTGCCTTCAGACTTACCTCCGTGTGTTTCAAAACGTTGCAGCTGTGATAATGAAAATAGCAAGTAAGCAACGAGAGAAAATGGTGTCACAGGAACACTGTGAAGGAAGCACATGGATGAAGTTATAGTTTATGCAGCACCTGGCACATGAGCCTTTTGTGCAAGAGTTCTTCCTCTCACATTACTTCCAGCCTCCCTTCAACTCAGCACATCCTGAGCAGCAGGACCTGAGCCAAAGCAGAGGCTCGGCTCCCTGTGGAGACCCCGGGGACCCCAGCTCCTCACCCACTGGGGTGCATGAGACAGCCTGAAGGGGTTTAGAGCCCAGGGCAGATGTGCTTTTCCACAGTAAGGCATAACTTCGTCGAGAAAGTATTTGTCGGTTTTGCATAAATGCAGGCTGGTGACAACATTCCAACAAAATGAAAGGTTCTGAAGTTCACATCATTTTTGTGAGTGACTTTGGTGAGTCACTGCTATCAAGTAAGTGAAAAGTATTCAGTGTCTGTCCAACCGACTTTCAATAGCTATTGAAAATTGTTTATCACAATTAAGGTTATCTGTGAACTTCTTCCTTCTGACAGAAGTAAACCCTGCAGAGTTCAGACTTCCCAGAATTCAACCTCAGCACAGAAGCCCCTTGCCAAATCCACATCTGAGAGAATGAAAGATGATCTGTTCCAAAGCATCCAGCTATGGCTGTGTGAAAATGCAAGATACAATACAATATGAAGGCATTTTTGGATTTAAAGACAAAAATGTGGGCTATGCACAATTCTAACCACTTTTTACATTGATTTTATGCTCTTGTAATCTCTCTCTTTCAAAGGGTAAATATCTTTAAAATACAAAACACATACTTGTAAAAACAATTATTTTTTTAAAGTAACATGACATTAACCTAATCTTTCCTGTTTAATCAGCAGACAGAGCAAATGGGATATAACATGACTGTCCACATCCTCTGTGGCTTGAGCTCATAGAGAAACTGATATCAAACATGTTGGTGGAGGGGGAAAAAAGGGAAACAGGACTTTCTATGTATAAAGCACAGCTCTGTTATCAGGATGATTAAAGCCATTTACAGTAAAATAACAGCCTTCCAGACCCTCCCAACATCCTGAACTCATTCTGCTGTTCTGGGGTAATTAGATGGGTTTCAAATGTTTAAAATATAAGCCTGTTTATGGGAAAATGTTCTGCTAATCAAGATGTCTTGGTATATTTGGTACAAGATTTCATTTCTATTCTTTCTAACATCTGTAATATAAATGAGCCAATGGAGTTTTGCAAAAACATAACAAAAATCTCTGCAACTCCAACTTGCTACAGCTTAAACCAAAACATCAAAGAAGAGAAAATTCTATAAGAAGCATGTAAAAATAGAGTGGCTGTCAGGGATGCAAGGAAAATGAGAGTTTTGTTTGAATTCTCATTTTAGAGAGTGGGAATATGCCTCCGTGTGTGTGTGCACACATCTGGGGTCAGGCCTTCTAGGACAGGTTTGAGGAGTGAGCACAAATCTCCTGTAGCCCTGAAAACAGTTCTGACATTTTAAAACAAAGTTTTAAAAAGAGGAGATAACAGAGCTTCCAGCAGCACTGTTTTTAGATCTCTCCATTTCTTTTGTTTTCCTTACATGTCAGAGTTTCCAAGTAAAATTTTCTGGTGGCTATCCAGTTTCTCTTAACAATTTTTTTTCCCATGTTTTCCCTGTCCTTCAAGGCACCAAACTGGACAATGGCTATTGATTACCGTCTCATTTTGCCTATTCCATCACTCATTTCACTGTCCCAAACCTCTTTGCAAATGCAATCTGTGGCTTCCTGTAGCACAGTAAGGAGATGAGACCTCCCCTCCGCAGCCCCTGCTCGCCAGCTCTTCCCGGTGAGCTGTGCTCTCACACCTCATGACAGCTGGTGACACCTCCTGGCATCGCCCTGGTTGTGTTTGAGTCTCTTTCCGAGGCCATTGACTCCTGCTTAGGAGTTCTGGTTGGCAGCTCAGAATTACATCTTGAGGCTCTGCAACGTCAGACCCATTTCAGCTCAGCTCCGAGCCCTCAGTCCCTGCTCTGGTGGCACTGCAGCGGTGCCAGGCTCCAGCCCTGCCTCTGGCCCTGCCTCAACCCTACACAGTGGGTAGCCTGCCTCCAGGATGAACTCCATGGAAGTACCCCATAGCTGTGCCTCCTGCCGCTGTCTGCGTTCCCTGTGGGGACATCAGATCCAGTTCATCCTCTCACAGTGCCAGGGGCTGCTGATGGACCCTGCTAGAGCAACACCCCACTGTACCTGCAGTGACCGGACACAGTGGAACTGCAGTGCCTGGGTGAGGGTCACCCTTAGCCCCCAGCCCCACAAGGCACCCTGGCAACACACAAGCCGCAAGAGGAAAAAAAGACCTGAGGGTGTCTTGGGATATAGAGATGCATCATGGAAATAGTTCACCAGTGGAGAAGATTTAGGAACTAGAACATATCTTTTGAAGTAGGCAAGACTTGATTAGCAGAGCTTACAGGCAGAAACTTTGCTAGAGGGATTGTAAGAGCACAATACAGACTTACATATGTCTGTGTACACAGGTTTCAAGGAAGCGTGGATTTCTCTAAATCCAGTTAAGGGATCAATCTTTTCTCTGGCAATTATATAGCATTTTCTGCAACCCAGTAGCATGATATAGCCTGCCAGGATTAAGTGGCAGCCACCTGCTCCCTAACCAAGCCTGGGTGTAGTCAGCCTCCAGGCAAAATTGAATTACTTGAATCACTAGAGCCCAATGAAACTGAAACTGAGTGCCTGCAGCAAACGACACAGTGCAGGCAGCTCAAGCCAAATCACCTCGTCAGATCTCTCTCCACACCCAGCCAGTGACTGATAAGGGTAGCATCCTATCACAGACAGCTCAAGGAAGGCAGCTGCCCAAATGCCACTGGAAGCTTTGAGTCCAGTTAAACTGGAAATTTTATGAGTGGACGTGATAGCTCAAATACCCACACTTCATCCTAGGGCTTAAAAAGTAGAATCATTCACTGTGACCATTTCTCTCCAGACTGAGCAAATTAACAGCTGCACTGTTGTAATTCCTGCCTCTTCAGAATGCTTCTGATCATTAAAATGACACGAGGGAAAAAATGAATACAGAAGCAGCAAGAGACTAATCAAACAACATTTTTCACACTCTAAATCAGACATACTGATAGAAGATGTTCTACATTTAGTAAATTTGGATCACAGTTTCAGGTTTCTGATTTACATAGAATTTGGTTTCAAAGCAGATTCAGTCCATGTTAGTAATTGACATTAATCTTGTAGAGGCTGCAGTGCCTTTTCCTACCATTATAAAGGTGAATCCTGATTGCATCTGAAGATCAGAGTTGTTTGGAAAAGGTATGTCAACCCTTTGCTGTTTTCCTTTGGTAATGCTGAAAATGCTGTTCCTCATTAAAAAAAGTCAGCCAAATTCTGAACACTGCCAGTTTTGGTACATCTGCTAGGCACTAACTTGAACATAAAATCCTTGTTTGCCATAACTGCAGGAAGTTACCAGCCAGATTTTCAAGGCTGAAGGCTTGATATGGTTATCACTCTCCGCCTCCCTTGTTCTTATACCTTTCCTTAAGTATTAGTTGCTGTTTGCATCAAGGGCACACTACAGGGCAGATGGACCTTGGCATGACACATCTACTCTAAGGTTTGAGTAATTGAGGGAAACCTGAAATGGATTCATTGTTCATTCAAAAGAACATAGTTTTAAACATAATTTCTGTTCAAGTGGAAAGCTCATTTTTTTCCCCTTGTCTTTCATTCAGAAAATTACTTACTTTGATGCTTTGGCTAGAGCAAGTATTTTGAATGTTTCAGCACTGATTCTTGTAAAACTTTGAACTGAGACTTTCAAATAACTTACTTTAGACTAAGTTTGAATATATTTATCAGTATATTAAAAGCAGTAATCTTAATAGTCCCATATCTGAGATGGAATGAAATGGGCCAGAAAAGATCGTAGAGAGATGTAACAAATATTTTCCAAAAGAAAAAAAAGGGGAGTGGGGGAACTGAACTACAGCATCATATTTTGGTGTCAGCAATACTGATATTGGCAACAATTTCCCTGTCTGTTCCACTGTGGGGGGAAATGTCATAGGCTGAACTAACTTACGAATGGTTCCTGTTGCATTAGACAGAGAGGTTTGTTAGACTCTTGGCAAAGCAAGAATAATTTACACTAATATTTGGTCATTAACAGTAGTTCAGTGGATGCACAGTTTGGAGTTTCAGCAGGTACACACAGGTGGTATTTCACTGAGAGGGAGTTCAAACACAAGGAACAGTCGGAGTTGGAGGGATAGTGACACAGTGAGACAGCTTGCAGCAATGCTTTCTGAATTTTCGATGCCAAGACACTCTCTCTGCAACTTTACTATGGCTCATATGGATAACTTCCTCTTTGAAATCAAAATCCGTTCAAAGCAAAGAGCCACAGCCAAATCCAGGCAGCATACAGTACATCTGTACCAAGAGCATCAATAGATCCTTGCCATTTATAAGTGACACAAATGACCCTATCTTGTTTATACAAGAAGAATCTGTAAGATAAAAAACCTATTTATATTTAAATGAAATTACTTCTTCCTTATCTACAATGTTTGCAAGAGATGAGCAGGGATCAGAATACTTTCTGTCTGCATGGGAATCGTGAAAATTCTCCACTGTTCTGTAGATGCTCTGGTGACACCAAATGGTTAATGGACAAGACATGATGTTACTTTGACCTTTTGTCAGACTGATTTGGAACATCCATAAATCTTTTTATTTGATTAAAAAGTTACCTTCTTTTTTTTCTTTTCCTCTTTTATCTGGTACATTGTGGTGCTGCAATGAGGAGCATAACAGCCTTTTATTTGTTCTATCACATATCTCATCTCTCTGTTCTTGTATTACTTTAATTCATCCATCAGTACAAAATGTTTGATTAAAATAGACATGGGTGGGTGTGTGGCATAAATTGCACTTAAAACAGAAATCTGAATTGGGGTTAAGAAAAATTATGTCCTTATGATTAATTGCAGTACTTTTTTATTTGATGTGAGGTACATGCTAATGACTGCTTTTAACATATTCCTGTTGTTTCTTCTTTCTTTATCTGTCCACAAAGGCATTTGATTAACTGCTGTGAGTGGGGTTTTATATAAACATGTTTTACAAAACAGAGGAATAGGATTACAATAAGTTTCTTAAAGTGACAGATTCTGGCATTGTCAGTCCAGCAAAAGCATGAAATTGAGTACATCAGCCTTTAATTGTTCTGCCCTTTCATTGAGCTGATACTGGCACAGAAGCTCCATTCTGCAGATAGTGGGAGTTTAAATTATGGGAGGAGGAGTTTCAGTCCATACTGTACATGAAAATGTTCAAGCAAGCCATTAACGAGATCTTCCAACACCTCTCTCCATCCCCTGGCACTTTAAACTCTTCACTCCTCTGACTGATTTGGTCACTCCCACCAATGCAAGGGCTGCCACAAGCTACCAGGGATGCCAGGAGTGTCTGTCATTGGAAGCAAAGTTCACCTACCCTCCATTGCTCTCACATGCACAAAGTAGACAAAACATAACAAATGCAATATATTTTCACCCTTAAGAATAACAAAAGTCATATGAATAATACGTCGACAAATGAAGTTGACCCAAGTGGTTCATACGAGAAAGTCTGCAGCCTGTTTGAGCTCAGTTCAGTTCAATATCATATGGTTGTATTATAAAGTGTTTGTCATTATCTGCCCTTCGGAGCAACATCATTGATTTCAGGGCCTCCTTTGTTCAGCATCTCCTACTACACAGAAATCAAACACTTCACAAACCTTCTTGTAAGCATCTCATGGAGAGAAGTACAAGGACCTGAATCCACAGTTTTAAAAGAAATAAAAGCACTTGACCATAATCAAACATATCAAGGTGTGTATCTCCTCTTGTTCAATGACTGTTTATATTTTGAGCCAGAAATATATTTACCACTCCTTAGTTTGCAAGAAAATATCCTTAGTAGCAATTTGCCATTACAATCCTCCGCTCTTGTGATCTCCATGTTGCAGTCATTTGCTAAAATCTGCCCTTTGCCAGCATTTTAAGCCACATCCTTCTGTTCGTTATTAAATCACTCTAAAAAATATCACCAGCAAAAATTAATCTTTAGGAAACAAAAGCAATAGCTGCAAGACTCCATATGTTATCAGTCTTAATTTTATTCTCTTCCAGTCTCGTAATCCTCCTCCCATTTGTTCCAGTAGTTTACTTATCAGGTCCCTGAGAGTACCTCAAGACAAGTCAGTTCTTATCTCTTTACCACAAACGTGACATTACTTAAAGCACAGGTTGAACAATGATATCAGTAACTGTGTTTTCCTCTCCCTTTCTTTGCTGAAGCACAGGGCTAATGCAGCCCATTCTCTTGCACTTGATATTCACAGAAATAAACACTTAATAAATACAAGCTGTTTTCTGGTTTTTTAATAACCGTAAGTATCTCTCAATAGATCACAATGAATTTGAAATCATTTGACTATGCAAGGTAAGTTAATTTAAATATTTGTTTAGCATTTTTCATGGTAAAAACAGCATTTTACCAGTAAGCTTGAGAGCAAAGGATGACAGCTGGGCTGATGGCGGAGTAACCTCTTATCCTATGGGATTATTGCTAGGGCTGCTGACAAAAGTCAAGTTAGAAAACACTCCCATGCTGAATATTTACCCCAGGATTCTAAATCAGAATACTTACTCCTGAAGATAATGCTTTCTGCCAAGATTAGACAAGAGGAATTCAATGCAGGGTCAACTTTGTAAGGCATAATCAGCAAAGGACTACAGCACCATGACTTCAAGGACGAGATGGCAAACTAGAGAAAAATAGGGAATACCAGGATTATTCAACATCAAAAATTATGCACAAACATTTATATAATACATGCCTTTTGAAAAAACATTTATTCTACAGCTGGCAAGTAAAAGGAGAGGGTGGCTCACTAAGAACAGTTGTGAGTGAAGAGCAAGCTGAGCCAAAGCCACACATCAGAGAAGACACCGGAAAAGATGATGTTGTCCAAGAGAAGAGTAGATCAAGAAGCAGTGGTGTATGATGGCTGAGGGAAAAACTGGTGAGGAACAGGAAGGAAGTTAGGAAAGCTTGGATCTTTATGGAGGCAGGAGAAGTGGAACAGGAAAGTACTGATGTGGTCAAGCTGCAGGGTTGGAAATTGGTTTTACCAGCAGAACACAGTTGGGCTCCAGTTATCAATGTAATGCACCCAAATGGAACAGTACAGTGGGGTGGTTTGTTGGTGGGTTACCCCTCTCCCCCTCACAAAGTGTCTTTCAGAAAATCCACAATAATAAAAACTTAAACATCTTTCTCATCCTTTGCCAGCAGCTGTCTTTGCAAGTCTCATGTGATTTGGTGGCCAGTTGCTCACAAAATTAATTTCTGTTTGCTACCAGTTCAATATTCAGCTGCTTTATCTGCAGTTCCCTGGAAAATATGATTTGCCCAAAATAATTTGAGTCATATGCTGAGAATGCAAGTATAAACATTCAATTATTTATAAATTATATCTTTTCTACCTGTGACTTCACCAGTGTTTGCAGAACGCTTGCAGAAAAATAATTACATTCCTTCAGTGCTCCTGGTGAAACAAGTCCCATGTCTCTGGGAGACAGGTCTTAGTTTAAGTGCACTCCTGGAGCAAAGACTGGAAGACACGTGGAAATAAAGACTTAGCAATTCTGTTTGCACAAGAGCACACCACAGTGTTTACTGAGAACAGCAAATTTTATGCTGACACTTTGGATATTTAGCTTCATGCATCAGGGACAGCACCTCCTCTCTCCGTGCGTGTAGCAATCAACAAGCAAGGTAGTTGCCAATCTCAACTGGCTTTGAGAGCACTAGCATAAGTAAATATTCCCTATTATTGAGAAGCCTGGAAAATACAGCCACAAAATAATAAAATGCAATTACTGGGAGAACAAGGGAGAAATTGCCTTCCTACAATCACTTATATTACACTTCAGAAATGCTCTGATTTTTATTCCATTTTTGAATGCCACTTGAAAACAACAATTTGTCAGCTCAGACAAAGTCTTCAAGTGTGCCCTGGTGGTCCTTGTCCAAGGCTGGTGACCCCAGAGGGGCTGGCTGCACCCTGTCCTTACAAAGCACAGAGGCAAAGATAGAGGTGAGCCCAATGGTGAAAATGAAGGCCAATGACAAACCTGGGGAGGTTCTAAAATTTGGAACTCCGTGAGCTGCCTAAATTGGTCTAGGAACTCTTCCAGCTTTGAATACAACTAGAAATTAGGATATAAAACACATGGGCTGTGTTTTGCAGCATTTACCTGCGGGAGGCTGAGTGCAACATTTGATCCTGGATTTAATATCTGAATGCCCTTTTTCACATTTCCTTGAGTGCCACCAGAGATTTGTGTTCCCTGTCAGTGCCACACACCTCCTTACAGCACGCACTGTTTCTGACAGCTTGGTTTATGATCTGGAATGATTTCATTCCCACTGTGGAAAGCAAGAGAAGGTCTTCTCTGGTTCAACGTGTCCTGTGTGCATCTCTCTCAAACCATGATTAGCTGTTTCAGCTCTTACTGAGACCCCTTCTCCAAATCTGTACTTTAGATAACCTTAGTTCATGCCACAAAGTCTCTCCAGCCAAATGAATTCTATATTTCAGTCTAACACTTAAGGTACATTATGTAGGCTATTAAAAAAAAAAAAAATAGGTCTGTTTTGTGAATTTATGGAGTAATATTTTTCGTTTTCTTTTAATACCAGTACTAATGATTGTTAAATACAACTTTAATGTGGAGTTTAATTTTAAAGTTATGCACTAAATATTAAATTTAAATATTTCAAAGTATTATTTTTAACTCTAAGGGAGTTTAGAATGATGCAAATTACTGGCAGCTTACTGATGCAGTACAAGTAACTACCTAAGTTTGCTATTTCAATTTAGTCACTAGGATTATAACTGGCTGCACTAAGCCCTAGCTACAATTCTCATGTGATCAAGTGAGGCATGCATGTCATTCAGTTTAGTGAGCTGCCCACACTTAAACCTGATTGAAGCTTAAGTAGATCAGAAAGATGGTCCGCCTGTGACATATTCTCAAATGCCAGATCTCCACAGGAGGAAGAGAAGCCATCAGATTTTAATAATTTATTCTTAAATTACTTGGTTAGTCAGCCCAAATCAAAGAAAGAATATGTCCTGACTAAGCAATCAAAAAATGTTTTCAGATCTATCATCCGGTAACTCAGATAAAATTACATCCTTATGTTTCTTTAGGATGGTTTAATGCCTTTAATCCTTGATTATATAACAGTGCTTTAATCTAAGAGAAATTGCAAAAGAGCAACGAGGGCCTCAAGAATTTTGATTTTCAGATTCCGTTTGGCCTAAAGGCACCTTATGCTCTTAGAATACCCCAGTAGAAAGCTTTAGATCCCAGCAGAAGCCATGGTTGTTTTGGGATTGTTTCAGGTCCAAAAGAGATACTGGGTTTTAACTTTTATGCTCTGCACAGTTATAAAATTTAATCAGCCTTTGGTGTGCATGTGTGAGTGCAGTGAGCACTTGAGCACAGTTCAATGTCTTTTTGTTCATCAGTGGGACAATTTTTAACCCTCTTCTGTGTCTGTAGTGTCTGCTGTCTCTTCAAAATAGAGTCCTTCTACTCTATGTACACAGCCAAACAAAGAAGCTTTCAATTGTTATTTATCCATGCTGCAAATACCAAATATCCCAGTTGTAATTACTCTAAATCCTACAGCTGACATAAATAATACCAAACACATACTTAAAACCTGAAAATCCATACCTCTAGAAAAAGACAGAAAATATAGCTGCAGAATATACTCAGTGCTTCTTTTGAAAAGTTAGTTAGATAAGGATAATTGCTGTCAAATTACAGATATAAAGACAATGATACAATTAAGATATGTTTCATTTCCTTGATAATTGTTACGGCAGAGGGGAGCAATGACTTAGTCAAACTCACAAAAGTAATATTTGCTAAGGTTAGTGCTCTACCTAGCACTGAGGTTTAGGCTCAGGAAAATCAAAAGTTTAAAAGCCAGAGACCACAGGTACCTAGCAGACATCAGAAATGCAAGGTTTGGCTGGGGGATGTCCCAGATTTGATGCACTTCCCTCAAACTGGGCCTGAAAGACAACCTCAGAAATAAAGAAAATAATTCCTTGCAATTCAGTTTGTCTCAGCTGAGAGTGCAGAAAAAAATGACAAGATAGGGCCACACACAGCAGTGTTTTTTGTCGCTGCTCCTATTCAGGATAAAATGGGAGCCATCACACGACTGCTTTGTAATGAGACCTCCAATCAATCATTATTATGATGACAAATGTAAGGCACTATTCACCTGAGCTGAACGTAAATTGGAGACTGCACTATAATAAATCCTGGCTAAAATATTAAACTCAATGAAATTACATTCATTAATTCAAAAAATAAATTATCCCCTGACATGTGAAAAGCTCTGTACTGTTATGTGAGAGCAACTAAAGTCTTTGGGGATGTTTAATGGAGAACAATAGAATTTCTTCGTGGAAAGAAGTGTGGAAAATCTGCCAAATATTGTAGAGAACATTCTTCTCTTGATACGCTTAAAAATATGAATAAAAACTTTTATATTCATAATTTACTGGAAGGTCTTAAATAAAAATAGATTTCGCGAAGTTCTGTCTCCTCATAAAGAGGGAAGAGGCATTTATTGGAAAAGCATGTTGACTCCCAGGGGATATTAATGCTGTTCCCAATAAAGACCACAACCCACTGTGAGCGTATCTTTAGCACGGGCTCTTCTACACAATCTGCTCCCATCTGAGGAGAGGGAAGATTTCCTCCTGCCTCCTGTCAACTTTTGGCCTTGCAACCGCTCAAGAAACATCACGCTAGCTGTGAAACTGGTAAGGAATTACCCTCTCCTTTACCTAGTCTCCAGTTCCTCCCCTGCAGCCCCAGGATTTGTGTCAGCTGGGTGTGCCAGAAGATTAGTTCAATAAACTTCTGGAGGCTATGGCCCTGCTTGAAGAAAAGCACCCCCTTTCCAGCTGCTGAGGTTACTCATGGCAGGGTAAGGCCAGTTGATTTCCACTCCTGAAACCCATCTGTGTTTTCATAAGGAGGCATGGACGCAGCATATGTGGATGGGAATCCATGGTTTACTGCTCCTAAGCAAAAGCCACTGGGCTGCTGAGTCAGGTTCAAACTTACTGCTACAATCTTGAATTCCTCACCAGCCACTTCTGCACTTGAAAAGGAAACACAGAGGATGTGTCTTCCACCTACCTTACTCTGACCAGTAGGATTTTCTACAATCTGAAGAAAAAAATGGAAAAAAATAGGTGTGTAGATTCACTCCAGCCTTAATTCTTGGTGTGTGAGAACACTGCCCACATGGCCATTACTTGTCAAACTTCTTTGGACATGCTTTTCCTATTGACCTGACCATCTGAGCTGACTGCAGACAGCCAAGAACTGTGGTAAAATACAAGAAAACAGAAGAGCAGTATGACCAGCTGATAAAAGTCAAGGCAGAGGCAATAATGGCATTTGTCATTAGTTGCCATTTAGAAGGCTGTTATGAAAAGAGATGCAAGTGCTTTGTTCTCTGTAAGAACAAAAACTTGTCAGAGAGGTAGCAAATTGAATATTAGGAAGTAATTCTAATAACACAAGTGGAGAAACACATGCACAGGTTACCAAAATGGCATTTGCACTGGAGGTACGGCTGAGCACAGAGCAGAAAAAGAGAGGGTGGCTGTAACAGTCACACGTTTCCAATCTTGTTTTTTCATAAAAAGGTACAGTCAAGCAGCTGAAGGTAACATACGTATTAAAAACATTAAAAGTTAAGGTCACTGCACCCAGTTTGGCAGGTTTTAAGTACTGCATGTCCAATATTTACTGCAGAGAGTGGAGCCTCTAAACAACTTCACGCTGCCCCCTTAAAGCTCCGCCACAAAACCTTCTCTTGCCTGTGACCCTGCACATCTCCAGAGCTCAGGAAGGTCTGTCCACCAACAGCACAGCTCCCAGGTGCCTCACCACAGCAACCTGTAGCACACATCTCATGGAACAGATTATTTACCAGAAATCCAGAGCCGTGGGTTTCTGTGGATTTTCATTTCCTGTTTCATAATACTGCTAGTTATCCACACTGGCATGCGTGATGAATACATCTATACAAGCCTAGTGGAAAAAACATACTGGGCATTATCCATTTTATATTTTTCAAAGGCTCAGAAAGTTGGCCAAATCAAAACCAATTTCCACTGAAACTCTCCAAAGTCTTTCCCAGTGTAAGCTATAATCCTGATCAAATGTCAGTCCTTAAATGAGCTATTCAAATATTAATTTTCAAGTGTTTTCACGAAGGGCAAAATTTTTTTTTTTTTACATTTACAAACAGAACACAGGCATCTCATCAACATTTATTAAGCAACAAGAAAGGGCTGCCTTTCCCAAGCAGGCAATTTTAGCCTCAGAAGAGAAAGATTCTGCCAGATTGAAAAGAGGTAATTTTGATGGCTACCTCCATCATGCAGCCTCTGTTTTTGCAAGATCACTGCAGTAAGTTCATAACTAACAATATTAATATTGATTCCTTGCCAGAATGAGGACACACTGCCATATCATACCCTGACCAGGGCATCTCCCTGGGTGGGGGAAGCAGCAGCACTGATATCCCACATGCTCACCCACACCTGCCCTCACACCTACTCAGCTCAAAAGGTCTTAAAACTTAAAGCAATAAACTGCCAAATCACATTAAAAACTTAGCATTAAATCATTCAGAAAAGAAAGAAAACCAGCAAGTACATCGTGACTCATGCTCATTTGTATGTTTGTTTTTGCAGACTCCCGAAAGCCTACCAATAGTTTGTTACTTATAGGAGTATAATGAACTACCCTCAAAAGGTATGCTCAAACCAAAATATAAATAATATTTTTCTCTGGTATGCTGGCAAATTTATTAAGGCAGAAAAATGAACTTTTCACTTCATCATTTCATTAAAAAAAACCACAGCATTTGGTATGTTTATGTTGACTTTGTTGCACTGAGGTGCAAGTGCTGCGTTATCCATTTTAACTAAGCTCAAACTTTAAATCAAAAGAGAAAATACAGCTGACTCAATCTTACATAGCAAAACTTTATGACTATCTCAGGGTACATTTTCTCTAATATTCTGGTTCATCTCTAGCTTTCACCTGTTGTTAGAAGCATCTCATATCATTAGCCTGTGGGAGGAACAAGATTAACATCTGATATTCTGGGGGAGGAAAGGGAAAATGATCAGCATTTTGTACCTTCTTTAAAAATGTCCTGTTATTATTTGCTATTTTTACAGGCTTCATTAGAACATGCAATGAGGGAACTTCCAATCCAACTTGCTTGATGGTTTAGTGTTTTATGCACAAGAGCAAACCAAATAGAGGGAGAGAGACAGGTGTGGCAGCAGAAAACTTGGAGTCACCCCTTCCTTGGTGACAAAGCTCCCGACTGACCTGCTGCACGCCTGGGAGCAGCTGATGCTCTGGGACGCTGGTATCTCCAGGAGCCTAAGGCACACCATAACCCTGGCCTTGCCAGCCCTCTTCTCAGACTGGGATACCACGGTCTGGACAGTGAGTCTTCAGCCTTAGAAAGCGATCTGGAGAAGATGAAAACACCATGCAAGCAAGTATAGCCAATTCTAATCTTAATCCCTTCAGCTTTTCCTAATTTTTTTCACATTATGAGTAACCAATATATTAGTGGTCACGCTCCATTGTCATCCTGTTACTGAGTTTGAAATAACCCTGACAAAAGCCCTTATATCTGTATTTTACTTGGTTTCCACACTGACATGACATTTCCAACTTTGTCAATCCTAAAATCCAGGGAAAACCTATGCTCTGTCTCAACTACAACTATAGTCAGGAAAGTCCAGCACAGCTAGCTATTTAATTATGGGATCATGGCCAATCCTTGAAATATATTTGTGTAGCTTGGGCTGGAAAGGACTGGAGCTGGCATCTGACAGAGTTCACAGGGGGTGCTCTCCAAACCTGCCACTGCATGGTCATCTCAGCTGGTCCATGGTCCCTAAAAGAGCTGGGAGACTTGCTGGGGACAGAAGCAGCAGCTGCTGAAAGGCACCTTATAGAAAATAGATTTTATTTATTAATTGCTTGACTACTTGCAACAAAGGCTAGGGAAGATAGGAAATAATGTCTATACCTAACTAAACTTCCTACCAGGAGAATGTGCCCCTTAAAGAAAACACGTCCTCCTCAAATGCCTTAATACCATCCCCTGAGCCTCCAACACCCTGCAGTACACATTTCCAGCATATTAGAAATACCTCTAGCCTAGAGATTGCTGGACTAACTAATGCTCAGTGCAGAATTTTAAAGTAGTCTGTAAAACAGGCTGTTCTGTAAAACAACAGTTGATCCTCATTGCTCCTCTCCCAAAACCTCAGTAGATTCAGCTGTCGTCCTGTTCCAAGGTATTGCTCTCCTCTGTCATTTTCCCAGCAGACCAAACTCCAAAGGTACGCACTGGCCACAAAAAGCAGAGTTTTACGACTGAATTACCATCTCATAATAAAGATTCCTTTTTTGAATAAAAGGTCTCTGCTGTTTACTGAGGCATCTGACAAAATTCAGTCCCACATCAAGATTATTTTTGGCTGCTGCAGAAAGCATCTAAATAAATCCAGAATCAATTTTTAATGCTAATTTATTTAAATTAATTGGATAGACATGCATATTAATTGTATTTTCATTTTCCTTTCAGATATTTTTGGGCAACGGTTAAAGAGGGAGGGAAAACATCTGTTCCAGGTGAATGACATACATAAAAGCCATCAACTGGAATATGATACCAAGGGTGGATGAGCCACTAACATTTCTCTACAAATGATGTCTTCAGCATCTCAATAGTCTGAGCCTAAAAATCATAAGAGAGCCTTTGTTTCTGAGCAGTTATGTTAATGAGGGTTAAATATACATAATCAGATATGGAAGATAAACTGAGCTAACAGAAAACCAAATGGATTAAAGAGCTAAATTTCTAATATCATCCTTAAAAAAACAAAGGTCAAGTTCAGCTTCCAGCTCTGCTGGTGTCCTTGTTTCAGTGGTATTACTCCAAATTTACATAGCAAAGACCTGAACCTCAGTATAGGCTGAGAATTAAATGATATCCCAGCAAAAAATGCGTGTTGTATCTGTATCTTACTTTTATGAATCTTACCGTGTTTCCCCTCACCAGGTCTAGAATTATTACAGTCCTGTCAAAAACTTGATGTAAATCATAAGATAATTAAATACAGAGTCAATGAATATTTTTTCAGAAGCATTTATGATAGAAAGCAGAAGGAAGAAAGGCAAGTAAATTACTTGAAAAGCAGCTACTTTTGAAAACTGTTCTAGTTAGCCAGGATGACAAGACAGTTAAATGACTTATTAAATTTAAAAAGTTTTGTTACCCATGTAAAGATTCATTCAACCCCCTCGCAAGTGACGTGTTCACCATCATGCTTAAAATATTAAAGGATGCCCAAGCATCTCCTGCACATTGATAGTCACATGATCCTTTCAAAGGGCTGCTTTATACTTGCAGCGCTTTCCTGGGAGCGAAATCTTGGTAAAAGGAGAACACGCACAGTAAACACTTAAAGACTTATCAGCAGGCAAAGCACTTCCTTTGATTTTTTCCATAAAGCTTTGCTTTCTATTCCAGGTTTCAGTGTTTCTATTAGGTCAGATCTAAAGGCCCATGATAGAGAGAGGGATATATGTGGAGTTAATTACAGGCCCTGGAGAGCAGCCAAGAAGATACACGGCTATGAAACATTTACTCACATTCCGTAGGTCATATGAACAACGCTAATGGGATTCCCAGTTTCAACACTGCATGGAAATGAAAGTGGGGAACCTCCCACAGGAATAGAAAAATGTAAGCTGAAAATGGAAATTCAGACAATAGGGAAGGCAGCTTTAGGACTTCTAATACAAGGAGCTGTACTGTGATGAAGTGAACACACAGGTTTATTTAATGATATGAAAAGGCAGATTTTTAAGATCCTTCATGGGAGTTTTCAGCATTAAAATACAGGGACTGACATGCTGCCAGCAGGGGAGCCTTCCATCTCCAGCTTCCAGGCTTTCAGAGGAATGCTTGTGCAGCAAACAGCAAACATCAGGGAGATTTGTTCTGATCTCCCTTTCTGACTCCCTTTTTGTTGATTTGATACTAAAAACCAAGCAGCCAAGAGCCAGAAGCTCCTGCTTTGGATTCCCTGGGATGGAATCCTACTTGGAGAAATCTCTCACTTCCGTGCAATCAAGCTGCAGAGAGCAAAGGTGCTTGACTATGCTTCCCAAAGCCTCCAGCAGGACAGACTGACACGAGCAGACATGAGGAGGCAGTTCTCCCAACAGGGGGAGAGAGGATAAATTGTGTGATCTGGATTGACTCTGTGCTCAATTGAGATGTTTCTGGGATGCAAACCAAAATGCAGTGAGTGGGATCAACCAGGAGATTTTCTTTAGGATTGTGCTCCTGACCCAGAGGGCACAATTAATTCCTTAGGTGTTAAATTCAACAGGATGATGCTCTCCAGGAGTGCACACACTGTGCTAGTGGGCAGCAAATCAACAGGACCAGATTAGAGCTATGCAAAAATAAATTTCTCCTCAGCATATGCTGCAGACATCAGACTCCCCAGTACTGTTTTGCCTTACAGATCTCCCTATGCAGTGCATTTTATGTTAACATCAGCATTACAGGAATAATTAGCTCATCCAAATCAATCTGAAAAGGAATCAAGTGAGACCTGAAAAGATGTATTCTACCTTGTGTTGTCTATTTACAGACACCTATTCCTTCCTAATTCACCTTCTTTCGACTGTTTTTCCACGTGCAACATCCCACCTACAAATAAGCCTCTCTCGAAATAAACCTCCTTTGCACCCATCTGCTGTAGTCACAGCGAGCCCCATGGTTGCTGTTAGAAGAGATGGGTCTGTCAGTCTCTGTAGGTGTGCAAAATTCATCTCAGGAAATCCTTCCTAACACATGTCCTCATAAAGACACTGTCAAAGGCAGGGGTGTGCTGCAGAATTCCCTACTGAGGCTCCTAAGGATGACATCACCTACCTACAGGTTCACACACCTTCTTATGCTCAGCGACTGTTTTACCAAAAACAATCAGCATATATCCAGCACTGACAACTGGAAGGCTTGTCAGCAGTCTGAAAACATGCAGGTTTGTCGAGGGAACCACAACTCACATTCCTCACAGCAACTAATAGAGAAATTGTACATCAAAAGGAGAAGTCTCGTCCACAGCACCGACCAGTGTATGATTCCTTAATTCTTCATGGAGGTGTCAGAAAAATGTTTAAGTGCCACAAAATATTAAGTTGCTATCAAAGTTCCCATCTGAAGAGTATGCTTGGATCCACATCACCTAACTCAAGCAGACTCACGCTGAAGAACATTCTCTAATCCTTCAGAGAAGAAGGAGGTACCATGAAGTGATGCACTACTTACACAGCAGGTAGAATACACCTTCCTCTGCTCAGCAAAATTCTGATGCAGAAAGGATAACAGTTCACACATTCCCTTTCCCAGGAGTTTTTGCTTTGTCAGTGTTTTTCCAGGAAATTGTTATTTATGCTCAAGGCATAATTGACTCTCTGCTCATTTTTGCTCATACTTTAGCTTCTACACAATAATTTTTAAAAAAATAACAAAAGTAAGAAGATCTTTTAATTTTATCTCTTCTTGAAGTCCTATCAATAGCCTCTGGATATTGGTGTTATCTTTGTTGGTGTTTTCCTGAAGCCTCTTTAGGAATCAGCAGCTTTTGAAAAGAGTCTCTCTTTCATCTCTTGGTTACATTTTCGCTTGTCTTTTAAAATAAGTTTTGAGTCCTAGTAGCCATTATTGTGCAATCCAAGAGCATAATTTCATTTTGTGAGCTAGAAAAATTAAAAAAAGAAAGGCAAAAATATTTAATATGAAAATAAATTCCTCTTACTGTAGTTTAACTGGGGAAGGGAGGCAGGGAGAGAAGAGACTAAAGTTTAAGCTGTGAATACTTGTGGCTGACAAGCCTTTCATCCATCCCACATGCCGACACAGCCCCGTTACAATATTTGCAAACATCTGATGCAATGTGAGACCTGCACTTTGCACATGCAAACCACAGAGCTCTCTCTAACTGTGCACAACTCTGAAGGTGACCAGGTATCTTTTCAACAACCCCAAAAACATGACTGGAGGTGTATGGGAGCCTCCTCGTTTTTCCAACACCACAGACAGCAGAGCAACAGTGCATTTCTCCTCAGCTGCTGCAGGAATTCTGGATAAGATGAATTCTCCTGTGTGAAAATTAAGAGCAGCTGACAAGCACCTCCTTAGGAAGTTCACAGCTCCATGAACCAAATATCACAGTGGCATAAAAGCACAGATGTGCTTCGGTTCAAATAATGAATAATGCACAGTCCCTTCACATGCATTAGAGAACAGTGACACCACTGCCTTTGGCAAAGTTGCTGCTGCTTTCGTGTATGAACAACCTGAATCTGGCCTCTAATCTTGAAAGGTCTGCATACTTCTTCTGTCATTCCTCCAGCAGTGCTTTAAATCTCCCTTGCTGACATCCCGTGGCCACAACGCACATCCATGCCGTATTGCGCTTCCCAATCAGACTTGTGCATGCGTGGGAGGCAACTATATCCCCAGTGCAGGCCTCCAGGAGAAATGCAGACTATTAAAAAGCATTCCTTCCAACGTTAAACAGGATTCTGCCAAAATACTTAAATATAGCTGGTCAGCAGCCTGCACAGTGGTTTCTGCGATGAAGTGAGACACCAGCTTAAGCTCTGCCTGCACCACGCACGTCACCAAGCTGGTGGCTGGTTAGAGGTACAGTCTGCTGATCTGGGCTCATCTCTTGGTACAACACAAACTCGGACATAAATGCTGCCTTTGACAGAGTATCCAAACGTGTCTGTGGCTCCAGGAAGGGATTTGATGGGTGTGCACTATTCAGCTTCAGGAACAAAAGAGAAGAAATTGTCTGGGATTGTTCATCCTCTAATTTAAGGCCAAGGTTTTAAAGGTGAAAAAATGAAAAGCTGCCTCCCAGCGTGACTTTCAAACTGAGACGAGGTGAGTTTTTCTTCAAAGAGTTGGATGGTTTACTCTCCTACCCCTGGATACTGCCCTCTCCTCTTCCTCACAATGCTGATGCAAAAATATCACTAAAACAGCACAAGGGCCAAACAATAATTAAAACTTTCCATCACATTTCACTGACATTATCTGGCCGTGGGTGGATTCACTGACACAGTAGTGGAAGTAAGAATTCAGCATTGGTTCCATTCTTTAGAGATGCAGTGCTGCTGGCACCCGTACAGAAACGCCTACAAGTCTTGAGAGAATATGATAGTTGACCTAAAATATTTGTATACACAAGGTTATTCAAACAGTTTTCAAAATATTTCTCAGAGTGAGCCTTATTTCAGTTTGATCTCTGGCTCCGTGCTCAAGAAACATCTTGCACTTAATTGAGAATTTGCTGGGAATCTAGATTTTATCCCAGCACTGAATGCTTGGCCAAGGGGATCTAGGGTCTCTGCCAGCAGAAATATACGCTGCAAGACAGGCTGCCTAGTGTGTTTTACCACTGCTCCACCACATGTTGGACTGATTTGAAACCACCAACTGCAGTTGTATTCCTCCACAAAAACCAGTTAAAAGAAGCACGTTTCACCATGAACCACCTCAGAAGGATTTGAATTTATATGGAAATTTTTGTCATGTAATCTTTACAGGGAGGGAAGCAATAGCTCCCAAAAAGACTAGAGAAAAACCCCCAGCCTGTACACAAGTCTGTATGGATAGCCATTTGCTCTCATTTGGCTTTATCTTTCTTTGCACACATGCCTCCAGATAGAAACACAAAAGTCTTGAGCTTTCTTATCCCTTAGAAAAGAAGAAATCTACAAAATATGTCCCCTTTTGCCATGCCAACAACCAAAGATGTGGAACAAAAACGTAAGTTAATTATTTGTAAACAGTTGAAGGAGAGCAAATAATAAAGGCATTCCAAAATATCAGAGCTGACTTACAGCAAAAAACAAGGGCTGGGCTAAAATTCAGGGGGAAAAAAACCAACAATCCAGTAAGCAGACTGTTGGAAGAAAACTGTTAAACAGATGATACACCCAGATAGCCAAGGAAAATGGCACCAGTCACTTGGGGTGATAAGAATGGGTCTACACAGAGCACAGGAAAAGGTATTTGAGGAGGCAGCCTGCAATGTTAGGGACAGAGCCCAAACCACAAAGGTCGCAGACTAGCACTAAAAAGTCAGCGTCCGCCAGCAACAAACACACAGACACACGCAGAGGCACACGCACACTTCATGTGAAACACACCTGCTCTTTTGACTAAGCCTGGCATTTAGAGGCACCTCAAGCCCAGTCCTCCCTCCCAAGCAAGTGCCCGAAGCACGGAGCTGGGCCAGGCTCTCCCCCTTTCACTCGACCTTCCTGCTACCCTGAACTCCTGCAGGAGGTGGAAGCCCTGCAGCTGCTCCAGCCAGGTGCTGCAGGTGTCCTGCAGCTCTCTCCCGGCAAACAGTGAATCCCCACATGCACCCCCACATGCCAAGGAAGAAAGACAGCCCGGGGTCCCCAAGATATGGGGTAAAGAGATTTAATACTTAAACTAGTTCAGAAAAACCAGTGCCCTTCTGCTCCTCTGCCAGCCTCATTTTCTAGGACAACAGTGAGTTCACGTCAGCTTTCCCAGAAAATGCCTTCAGCTGCGTCCCTGCTGGGATGTCATCAGTCTCTGGCTCCCACAGGGACAGGTGCCCGCAGCAGCCTCAGACATGCTTTTAAGCTCTGCTGAGCACACAGAATTTCCCCACACGCCTCAGCTTTACTAACAGCTCTCTCTCTTCTCCAGTCAGCAGCAGAGATGCTTAAATTTTCATCATGCACCAGCTGCAGAGTCTCAGGTCCCCAGCTCTGTGAGCTGGAGGATGAATGAGGCTGTAGCAGATGAACCTTTGACTGAATCCAGCCTTTACGTTCACAGTCACATAGGAAGTCTGGATCGTCAGACTTCGATCACCAGAGCAGCAATCCCAGGGCTGGGTTTGTGTCCTGAGCCCTTCAGAGGAAGGTCGTCCTTCCCCTGAAGCAGCCCAGAAACAACATTGCCATAAGATCAGTGGGTGACAGTCATTTTCCAAGTCATATGTTTTTCTTACCAGCATTGACAGCCTGAGTTTTTCTAAGGTTATCCCACTTCTTCTGGATGAGGAAAAATCATCACATAAATACACGTGTATACAAATTCGTCCCATACGCAAGTCCAATACTTACACATACACATACACATATTCATCCAATATACAGCTTGGGTGAGCTGCAAGGCAACTCCGAGGTTTCTGGTTATTGTTTGCTGTTAGAAACCGGGTTCCAGTGCTCCAGCCCTACATCCCACAATTCCATTTCCTCCCCTAAGGATTCGCTCTGCAAACGTGCCCACATCATTACTCAGCACCAGGACCCTATCCTCCCCTCAGACCAAGAGCTGGTCCTACACTCACTCAGGGAATATTTGACCCAGAAAACCACCTCTCTATAAAATCTTCACACATCCCCATAAATTCAGTTCATTAAGATAAATAAAGAAAACCTTAGCAATGCAAACCCATGAAAATCATGAAGAGTGCAGCTTTCCCTCTCCTGGCCTCTATGATAGAAAATGTACCAAGAACAAATGGGGCAGAACAGCTGTTCTTTTAGGAGGTGTTCCACAATCCCCACTCTATTCTCTACTGACAAGGCCTTGAATTATGTACCTCCATACCACTTCCCCAGAGGGCACCACACTATTAGCCCCACAAAACACCATATTTGTTTCTCAATAGCAAGTGCAATGACTGGCACTGTTAGAAGAAGTACATGGATCTCATTTCCTCCCTGCCCTCTCACCCAGTGGACATTACAGAGGCTCTGACAGCTTTAAAATCTAGTTAAAGTTCCCCTCATTTCCCAACACGGGTGCCTATCCTGGCAACTTGCTGATGAATTCAATCTCTTTTTGTTGTTTCCATTTCAAAAATGTTTACCAAACTTCAAAACTAAAGCAAACTAATTTAGATTATAGCAGAGTGCCACCTAGTGCCAAGCAGGTTTGATTTCAAAAGGCGTGCTCTTATCTATAAGAAAATATTGACTGGAAATTCATTCTTCAGTTGTACTGGCAGTGTAAGACACCCTCTCTTAGATTATAATGAATTATAACATTAGTCTGCACTAATTCGGTTCTTTGTAAAGTTGACAAGGCTCTGCCGCTAGCGACACTGCAGTTCTAGGTGCATTTTCCCAGTTCCATGTGCTCTGGATTGATTTACTTTTTGTCCCACCACGAGAAAATCTAAACCCCCTGGTTGAAGTGAGGACATCACACATGCCAGGAATGTATTCAGTATTACAGATGAAAGGCATTTACTGATCCCAGCAAACTTTAGCCAAAATATTTATATGTCCCACAACTCCCTGAAGAGTTATGAGGTGAGAACTCTGTTTGTAGGCTCTGAAAATGGTAAAGAACATGAATAGAGATGAGGGAGACAAAGGTTTTCACTCCTTAAATGTGTTTACTGGTGTTCCAAAGGGAGATATTAGGCTGGCAGAGTGTGGGAGCAGGAAGAAGTTCCCTGATAGCTCCAACAGAGATTAAGCATTTCCTACTGTTAAGATAGAGAAAACATTTCCTTGGCCAGGATGATATTCCCATGCTGTAGATTTTCTTCTTAGAGACCAACAAAGGAAAACATAAGTGACCTTTTTTTTTTTTTTTTAATTTCGTAAACCTTCAACACACCCAACAACAGGTGTTTTGTAAAATGAGATTTCCCAGAAAACGATACCCAGAGTACAGAAACTTCAGTCCCTTCTCTGGTGAGTGCTACATGTGGTAATGAACAACTGGCTCAGGCAGACTGCTGGGGTGGAGCACAGATATTCCCAGGAAAATACAGTCTGAGGTAAAGTCTGTTTGCTGCTCAGTTCTGTCTTCTTCCTTGGGTGTGTTTGAGAAAAAGTTGAGATTAACTGATATTTATCACCAAAACCCCAGCCTATATTTAGGCTAAAAGCAACGGGCAGAATGGAACAAGAAATAATTCAATGAATTATTCTGAATTACTATTCCAGGTCCTCCCTCATCCTGTTCAGTGCTTTCCGACTGCAGCAAAGCCACAAAACACCACTGTCACTGTTGGCCTTTGGGGCCCTTTATAATTTACAAGTATGGACCGTGGCATAGAAGTTATCAAATCCTTCTGTTTTACAGGACAAACAAGACTTCATGGCTGCTCAGTAAATATTTCTAAATATGAAAAATACACCCTTGCAGAACATGATTTGATGAATTGCCTTTTTTTTTTGGATTGTTAAAACCAGTTGAGTTTGAGGGGGGTGAAACACAGCAGTGTAGCCATTTGAACCCTTTGTCTGCTGTGCAACTACTGTAGGAACAAACTGAACTGCTTTCCTTGTGTGGCGACCAAAAGCCATCTGCTCTGACCCAAAAGCCTCAAAAGATGAGAGAGATGCCACTGTGCTGAGACAGTGCCCATTTTTAAGCTCTGGAAGAACTTGGTGCAAGCCCAGCAGCACACTAGCAGAGTGTGGGGATGCCTTGAGGCCGCTGGCCTTGGGAAGACGTGCTCATAAGCTCACTTTTGAAGCAATGAGCCGGTCCCACTGCACACTTTTCCACCACACAAAGCTTGGGACAGGTGGCTCCAGCCAGCAAAATTTTTGTGCACTTGCACACTGTTTCATACTGCACTCTGTGTGACAGAGCTCCTACCCCACAGATAAATGAAAGTGCCCTGTCTTTTAAGTCTTAAAAATCAGAAGTCCCCTCACTCTAAACCTAAAACAATAATTAAGACCAAAAAATGATCTGTGGCTGATTCTAATTATTAAAAAAAAATAGAAAAAGGCAAGGATGCACTCCCCCCACCTTTTCAGGATTATCCCAGCATCCCCAGAGAGCCTGTATGTTTCCCTAACCTCAGCCATCCACCACCTCCAGCTCGCTGCAAGAAATGAAACCTCCACAGCTGGTTCAGCTCTCTGGTCCTGCAAACCTTGCTGGAGGCAGAGGGAGGATTATCTCCATCCTGCTTAGAGCAACACGCAAAAAGCTCCCTTTCCTCTTACAGGATGCCCAGACAGAGGCAGAGTGAAGTGCTGCTGCTCCCACATTCCTGAGAATTTTACTGAGAATGAACCCACATCAGCCCAAATGCAACAGGTGCCACCTGCTCTTTCACCGTGTAAGATTCTGTCCCCCATGCTGGTGTGCCATGAGAAATGTGCATCTTTGCAAGTACCTATCATCATCACCACAAACCCTATTTTTATATGTTTTAAAACATATGAAGTAATGTTTACCTTTATATATATATATATATATCTGGCAAGGCAGCACACCTCAGTTTTACAGAAGTGAGATGCCCTCAGGCTACACACAGGGAAACACACATGGGAGAAGCTCTTTGGGGGAAGACTCCCCGCTGAGCTGGGAGCAGCAATGACGTCTCCAGCCTCCATCCAAGGTGCCTCCCCCCAGCCACAGCGCTCCCCATGGGGGCTCCTGAGCTTCCATCTGCACAAGCTCAGCCACCTTGTTTGAGCTGTGACTCCAGTTAAACACAAGCTCAGCTGCCTACCCAGGGTTTGCTTTAAGAAACCACTCTCCATTGGGAAGCTTCTGTTCTAAGCAAGGACTTTTAAAACCAACCCAGCAATCAACAAAGAGTCCCATATTACAAAACTGCACAGACAAAACAAAGGGACCGAGCCCAAATTCCCTGCCTGATACCCGCCGGTGGAATCCTCCTCCTTGGGATATTGCATTTGAACTGCTCCGAGCGAAACGCAATGCTCAGCTGTAAAATATTTTCTCTTTGGCAGCTCACAATCTTGTTCCAAAGGCACATGTGAAATACATTCCTGGGTAATCTTGGAGTGAAGTGGGCCAGATGGTAGCAGTCAGATGTGACCCAATTCTTCTTAAGCTCTCATATTTTCATAAATGTGTGCTTAAAAGCCTCGTGCTTCTCTCCCACAACATGTATGTATTTCAGACCTCTTTTGAGGCAGCTGCAGGCACATACAGAACTGTCACCTTCTGGCAGCCCGTGCCTTGCGGGTGAAGGAGCTGTGCACATCTGTAACAGAACAAACCATCCCATGGCAGTTTTCATCCCCTTTCCCATGGATCAAGGGGATATCAGGCAGCCTCCTGGTTTAAGGAGGGTGAGGGAGCGGAAATACTTTCTTCAGACTTTACTGAAAGGAAACAGATAAAAGAGGGATGGGGGTGGAAACTGGTTCCATTTGTTATATCAGCTGGAGGGGAGGGGAGGGAATGGCTGTAGAGCATTTTAGCTTAAGGCTTAGGCTTGTTTTTCTCTGAGAGACTTTAAAATGCCTGATTTTTGTCCAATTAAACATGCATGCAGGCCCTCCCCTCTTTCTGGAGGGTTTCCTTTTGGTTCTTATTTTATTTTCGCTTCTCTAGCCTAGGCATCTGAGTCATATCCCTGGTGTCTAAATGTTTCAACCTTGACTGCAGTGTGGCAGAGCTCAGGGTGAGCCCATGTGGCTCTCACTAAAACCCATCGCCGCAGAAGGATCACCTCCCACGGCAGGGCAAGGAAAAGCCCTGCCAGCCCAGATGGCAGCTGTCAAAGCAGGGCTAGGATGGTCCTGGCCCTGCTGTGTGCAGGACTCCTCACCCACCTCACAGCAGTTTTAGGATGGCAGCTCTGATTTCACACGTCCATGCAGACGGATCCCCCCAAAAACCTTTTTTCCATGAAACTACAGATTTTCAGGGTTGTCCTCTCCTACAAGAAGCTTATTAGTACTCAGTCATTCCTACCTCACGTAATCATGGTCCCTACAGAAAAATAAACCAGTTAATTCACTAACAAGTCTGTCTTTCCCAGCTGAGGAGAAGCAGAGGGAGAGTTGTCTGTTAAAATGGCTTTTCTGCCCGTCAGAAGAGCTCAGCAAAGGAATTAATACAAGCCTCTTTCCAAGGGCCTTGGCTGAAAATTTTATAGGTGCAGTATATTAAGAAGAAAACAAACTACGTTCAGCAGGTATCTACAGCCTGCTCTGGCAAGCAGGCCCGTGGAAGGTCCGTGTCTGGATTTTGCATTTGACAGGAAATGGGGTGACAGCAAGCAGAGCCCATACGCACCCTCTCCTGTGCCCTGCAGCTTCTCTCCTGGGACACCCCTGCACAGCCAGCAGCACCAGCCTGGTTGGACAGCCACAGCCACACACGGACACGTGCACATCTCACTTCATTTAGAAGGCCCAGCCTTCCTCCTTCAGTGCAAAAGCCGGATGGAAGCAACTTGTTCGGTCAAAGCACATTGCATAAAGAAAATTCCAAACCGGCACAAACATTTTGCCCCGTGTGGTGGATGATTGGTCTGAGCAGCCGAGTTTAACTTCCACGGCAGAATTCAGCCTCCCTGGTGGTGGCCGGGAGCAGCTGCTCGCTGTGGAAGGGCTCACGCTGCACACACAGGAGCCAGCTTTGGCAGTGAGAGGTACCACGTGAGGATCCCACGCCTGCATCTCACCAGTGCCATGGTTTCTCACTGTCTGCAAGGAAGAGGCAACTGGAGCTGCTTAGCCTGGAGAAAAGATCCGTGGGGACCTTGTCGCTCTCTGCAACTGCCCGAAAGGAGGTTGAAGTGGGGTTTGGACTCTTCTCCCAGGTAACAAGTGACAGGACAAGAGGAAAAAGGCCTTAAGTTGTGCCAGGGAAGGTTTAGATTGGCTATTAGGAAAACTTCCTTCACTGAAAGAACTGTCCGGGAAGTGTGGAGTCACCATTCCTAGAGACATTTAAAAGACATGTAGACATGGTTTAGTGGTGGACTTGCAGTGCTGGGTTAAGGGTTGGACTCAGTGGTCTTAGAGGTCTTCTCCAAGCTAAATAATTCCATAGTTCTAGGATTTAACACATTGCTGAAGGTATTTTTTGAAATTTCTCTTGCCCTTCAGAGTTTCTTGGCAAAGCTGGTTGCAATGCAGAGATTGGGCTGGAGAGAAGTGTTTGCTCACAAGCCAGTGTGGCAACAAAACACTGTCAGTGCTAGCAGGATACCCATGGCATTCCTTCCCAGATAATGAGCAGCTTAAATTTGAGAGACCAGCTACATCAAGATACAACTTGCTAATTAAAAAAAAAATCCAACAACAACAAAAACCCAAGCCACCACCACCACCACAAACAGCATTGCCAAAACCCCATATCTAAATGTTCTTGAGAGGCAAAATCCTATTTCCACACATTCACAGTTTACTCTGGTGAAAAAGAGAAAGAAACACCTTTTTGGCCACTGCCCAAAATAGAGATCCTGATAACTGATACCATTCACCATGGGGTCAAAGTTTGAGTAGAGAGATTATATAATCAACTTCTACCTGCACCAAATTAAAACACCAGATGTTCTGCAAGTGAATGAGAAATAAAAAATATGAAAAATACATGCAGAACATGATAAATTTTTTGAAAATACTTCCCAAGTTAAAATGTAACTGTGCAGCACTGCTTAGTTTCAGTGCTAGTACTTAGGTAATCACAGCTGTAACAAAGGTACTGTAAATTAATCCAAGTATTTCACCAAGAATGGGGAAAATCTAACTTAAAAAATTTCTGAAATGTTTTTGTATAAATTTCTGCAAAGCTGTAGGGTTTTCCAGTGAGGAAGAAAATAGCCTTATTGCATATCCTCCTGTTGTCAGTGGGTACAGGCGCTTCCCAGGTCTAAGTTGGGAGCTGTGAGCATCGTTCCATCCAGGCAGGTTTCCACCTTCTGGTAAGACAGACAGCAACACATCCCGTCATCAACCCAGCTCCAATTTGTACCGAGCTGGTGGTCAGAGATCAGTTAGGGACACTACAACACAGCTGGAAAAACAGGACTGGCCACTGCTACAGAATGTCCAGGATCTCACAGGTGAAGGTAACCTGCACAGCCTGTATCACTGATGGGATCTTCAGGGGAACATTGGATGAACAAGTTTGAAGGCTTGAATGTGTTTCCTTTAAGGGCAGTGGTCAAATTAACCATTATTATTTTCTGTATGTTAAGGAAAGTGCTATTGCAGAGCCACAGAATACCTGAGGGAGGGAAGATATTTGAAACCTGCTTGAATAGAAAAGGAAAATAATGAAATCCAAGTCTCCCACAGGGTGCAGGGAAGGGCGAGGGTAGGATTTCTGAGGAACAGAGGGCTTGTATCCACAGACTAACCCCACGAGCTTTTTTTTAATAGAATATATCCCTGGATGGAGGTAAGGAAAATCCTTCAGGAAAGTCTGCCTTGTAACAGGTTTTGACAAAACAGTGCCCAACATTCTTCCTATCGCCTCTTCTCTACTAGAAAAGACCCTTTTAAAAGGTCAGGTTCTTGTAGTTTAGAGAATGAGAATCACAAAGCCACCATCTAGCCTGCAATGCACTGTACTGGTGAGCACACTTCTTTGATAAGAGAAGTAGGATGACCCATCCATGCAAATCCCTTCCCTTTTACAGCTTTCTCCCTCCTTTCAGTTTTCAAATTACTCAAGAAACATAAAATTATTTCCTAGAACATATTCACTGTTGAACGAACCCAACTCCCTATGTCAGTGTTTGGAAACCACTTTCCTGTTATGGCTAATAAAATCCAGTGGTGCAATCCCGTCTTTTTTTGTGTCAGTCCTATGAGATCACATATTTCCTTCCCGTAATCGACTCTCGGAGTCACCTTTCCACTTCGAACTTAAGTCTGCACTCATGACTGTGTATTAGAATTTGCCTGATGTAAAATTTCCATATTCATGATAAGAAGGGGAGGATCTTTTTCCAAACAAATGTCAACAAAAAGCTGCGAGTTCCTATGCAGCACTACAGGTCAGGGGGCAAGAACTGTAATTATATTAATTTATATATGCATATATATGTATATATACATGGGCACTGGTTGGTGCATGTGTGTCAAAGAGAAACAGGCATCACCATTACTCAGCCAAAGCAAGTACTAAAGGCAAATGACACCTAAATACCTGCAGCAGAAGTGGTGTGCCTGTACTGCACCAGGATTTTAGCTGGCACCACCATTTTGATGGGCTTTTTCTCACAACCATACCCCGTAACTGTGAAGCCTCACTCCTGTAACGTTTCATCGAACCATCACCTGCAGCTGGAGGGATTCTGGGTCACAGGACAAAACACTGGTGTGTTTTACTGCTGTTTAAACGGGGCTCTGCCCTGAAAGCCACTCTGAACTTAAACTTCTTGAGAGCTACCAGCAACAAACCTCATGAAGGGCCTTTGAAAATGTGAAGGGGGAAGGCAAAATAAACAAATCAGGATAAGGGTGACGAAAGGGTCGCATGTTGGGCTGATCAAAACCTTGCTTATTCCTTTGCACACATGACACTCATTCCCTCTGTTGCATGCACTTTCCATTCAATGCACATTTCACAGCAACGTGGCACATCAGATGTGCAGCAAGACCACGTGCACAGAGCACAGCACCCCCAGGCCAAGCTCTCTGCACACACAGCGCCATGCAGATGCATCCAGCCTGAAACTCATAAGCTGATTCCCATGATTTCCAGCGAGACAAGTTTTCGATTCAGCAAGAAGCTGGACTGTCAGCTAAGCCATTTATGGCAGCTCTCCCCATCTGCAGCCCTTCCCCCGTGCAAAAACCCTCTTTCTGCTCTTTGCTGCAGAGTTATGATCAGTTCCCACAGGGTGATTCTGGGGAGACAGTGCTTGCAGCGGGAGATATTATAATTGGCAATAATTCAGGACCCAAAAATGGGACACAGGCCATAGTTCCACTTAGTCTTTTCTTACAGCGCAGCTAAGCCAGAATTTCTATCACGCTATCTGTGACATTAAAATCTGTGATGTTGGTCAGGCTCCAATGAGATGGGGGGAACTTAAGAATAAACTTTCCAGTCAAACCTGCGTCAGTCTTGTTGTCAATGTGTTCCTTCACTCATTTCCAGTCAAACAGATTTAAATCCATGGAAGAATGAAAGAAAAAAGTAAAATCAAAGCAGTAAATGAGAACGCTGCATACCAAATCCTCTCCCTTCCTTTCTGAGAAATTTATGGAGTGCAATAGCCAGTGTGCTGCTGCTAAACTGCAAATACTCCAGGAGAAAGTAATCCAAGGAAGTGAAACTGCTTCAGGAGAACCAGCTGTGTGAGCCTCCATAAGGATACACAGCAGCCTTGCACACAGCCAGCCCATGCAGCCTCCAACTGCAGCATCAGCGCAGAGAAACATCACCTGGACAGCTGAAACCTTGCTCGTAAGTTTCAGAGACACGAGTCCTAGGCAAGCTGAAGCTGTTCTCCTCTTTGCTTTTAGGGAGAACGACTCTGATTTAATTGCTGGAAATAACCTGGAAGGTTGTCCTGTTCTTAAGAGAGAAAAAACACTCTGAAACATTATGTATAATTGCATGAAAATCTATCAGAGCAAGAGGTCTACCCAGGGAAAGATGTTCCAGAGGTACAACCCTAGGAAGGCCACTGAGAGAGCAATCTGGAAGGTAATTATTCAAGCAGTTTGTGTGGTTTTGTTTTTGTCTTTTTCCCTAGAGAATTATTGAGTCTAATGCAAAATACTCCCAACATAAGCAGAACTTCTATGAACACCCCCACAAAATACAGTGTAAGCAGATCCATATGGTCCTGGCAAAGGGTGGAATGGACATCTGTCCTGAAAAATCCCTCATAGGTATGCTTTTTTGAAAGTTCAAAATGCTTCACATCTGTTTCCTTCCCAGCTGGCAGAAAACCCATGGAACTGCAGATCTCCTGATTTGTGAATCAATCTAAAAATGCATTACAACTTTTAACATAAGAAACCCAGCTTTACACGCTCAATTGACATTTCATGTTCGCTTTGCCAAACTTGGGGCAAATGGGATCCTTTCAGGAGCCCTGTTTATACAACAGCCATTTCACATTAGACAGTCATGAAAATGTCTGGTTAGCATTAGCAACGGAGGACACCTGTGTCTGGACAAGATGTTGACTCTCCCTCTGCTCTCAATTCTGTGTTGTCTGGTTCTCCAAGTAAAAATTCTAACCAACACAATGCTGAAAACAAGGGTTTCCACAGAAATTCTGCCCAGGGTAGAGTCTGTAGCATCACCAGGAAAGAGAGTGCCCACCCACAGAGAGGTGCTGCTCATCCCCACCTCTGGACCAGAGGAAACGTAGCATGAGCAGTTTTGGCATAGAGTGGGCTACTCTGTGCACACACTCCATAGCTCTGCTCCCTCTGCTTTTGCTGTCAGACGGAAAACTTTTTGCCTGCTTTGCTAAAGCCAAAAGCTTTGGCTATAACTTTGTTTGTTTGTGGAGTTTTTTGGCTTGTTTCCCTGAGCCATGAGGCGAGCCCCCAGGCCCCCTGATGTGGCAACAACACCAGGTTTGTTCCAAGTTCCTTTTACTTAAGACATACATAGTTTTGTAAGTTCCTAGTTCTGTTGTCAGTGTCCCCCCAACACCAGAGAGTTGTTGACATTTATTGAGACCACAATTATTGAGAGAGTACAAAACGCCAGGGATTTTTATACTTACATCCTAGATAGCGTTTGAAGCTGTAGCTGTTGTCTGATGCACACAGCCTATGACTTTCCTCTTCTATGATTTTCCTGTATGCAGCTATAGGTGCATAGGAGGGTGTGAATAGACTTAAAAAGGAAAAAATTATTGCCAGTGCAAGGACTGATCTCTGATGGAGCTGTGGGAGGGGGAAAAAAAGGGGGACACACACACACAGACGCTAAGTGGATTGACAAGAGTGTATTTAAAGGAAGCTGAGATAATTCTAAAGCAGCACTAAAAGCAGATGTCACCTCTTGCTTGCAGCCTGAGAGGGCAGTGACGTAGGCAGGGTGAAGAGCTTTGTGCTGCGTGACAAAAAAGGATTCAGAGCAAGGTCAACTGGCAACACAAGCAATGCATGACAGAAACACGGCACTGCTGAAACATCCGCAGAGGGGAACAGCGGATCAAGAGCTCTCTGGAGCACTTGTTTGGCCCACCAGACAAAGAGAATGTTCTAGAAATAGTAACCTGAAGGCACTTAGCAAAAAATTAAGCTGGGACAAGGTAACTATGATTCAGACAGCCTCCAAGAACTTAGAGAAAGTTGGTTTGTTTTTTACAAGGAACCAACAAGTGTGGTGTTTATCTGAGAGCAAAAATAATGTGACCCACACAGAGCTACACAGTAGAGGCTGCTAACAAGGCATGCTGCTAACAAGCTAACATGCTGGCCCTGCTGAAGATGACTTGGTTGGTGAAAGCTGGGAAGCGTCCAAAGGTGCCCTTCTGATACTGGGCTGCAAAAATCACAAGGACATACATATCCCTTAAAGATGTAGGCTTTTCGCAGATGTTGGTTCCTTAGAAGAACTTTTTGGAAGAAAGCTGTTTTTGAGAATCATTTGGTAAAAGTAAAACCCAGCCAAAATCTCCATAAACTTCCTTTCTCAAAACCACCTAGCACATCCAACAGAAGTGAAAGCTTTTATAGGCTTTAGCACACAGACAAAACCAAGTAGAGGGAAATTTGGGGTGTGTGGTGGGGAAACAGTGTAGGAAACAGCTCTGGTAAAACCAGTTCCACCACTGCCCCTCCTCTCCCAACCCCCTTACCTTGCCATTCTGTTGGAAACACTTTTTATTCCGTGCTCCTAAACCTTCTTAATTAACTATGAAGTCATCCACATCTCTTTCAAACCACAAAAAAAGGCCTAGAGCAGCCATATCCATTTGATGCCTGCATCCATGTATGTGCACACAAAGCCACCCCATGCACGTTAAAGACATTAAAATGTGTACACTGGCCTGGGTTCTAAATGGTATAATCCTACTGTAAGCAGTTTTTCATTCTCAGTTGATTAAAGTATTAGTACATAAAACATCTGTCAGAAATAAAGATTAGGCAATGGGCTTGGACTTGTTCAGGAGGAAAGCAAACATGCAGCACAAATACCACTCAAGTAAAATCCACCTCATGTAATATTAACCTTTTCATTGCCAGAAGCCTACATTTTATTGGCATGAGGCTGTGGAAATGAGAATTTTTTGCTTGGTTGGTTTGGCCAAGCCTAAACTTCACAAGGACATTCTACTTACTTCATCCTGATTCAACTGAAATGCTGCACCGAACTGAAGGAAAGGTAAGGTGGTGTGACACATCTTACGGGATGAAGCACAAAGTAGAAAATACAACATATTGTTCAGTGCAGACTGTAATCAATATAACAATCAAAATACAAATTTTGCCTCATTTTCATAGACAAAATCAGAACCTGCTTTCTAGGGATGATTAAATAAGAGGCTAGAATGTGACATGCATCATATGCAAAAACTAGTACTTGTTATTTATAATGAGAATTCCAGCAAGATCAAAACTAAGAAACTCATCGTTCATCACTACCCATCCACATCCCCAATCTGTTCCTCACCTATCCTGAAACATCTATGGGAAAAAACCTCCATATGGATATGTGGTCATATCCATAAAACCCAGGATCACTTTACATGATTCACCCCATATGGATGCAGACTGCAAGAATCCATAAGCATGGCACTCTGCACCTTTCCAGTGTTTTACTACGAATCTATACAAACATTTCAATGCAGACTTTGAAGTAAAGTTTTCCATTGTGTAAAATAGGATGCTGTTTTAGTTTTACACCTTTAGTGGTGCTTCCACCTTGAACTTCATCTCCACACAACAAATACCATCACTGCAGCTTCCTGAACTGACAGCAGCTGCTGCTGTCCCAGGTGACAGAGTGAGCGCTTGGAAGCCCTGTCCTGCCTGCATCACACGAGGACTCAAAGAGCAGCTTACCCACTCTTCAGGAAGACTCCTGCCTTACTGAGAATCCCAGGAGAAGAGGGAGCAAAAGCCTTGAGCAGCAGAGAAAGGGAGCAGAGCGTATAAAAGCCCAGCACTGCACAGCTGCAGGTGTGCTGGGAACAGCACAGCCAGACCTTAGGACATCTGCTTGTTGCTCACAGTAGAACATTCTCCTGGTGTCAGCATTCTCCTGACAATTTGGTGGAAGAGAAGAGCCGAGGTTTCCAGTCAAACTCAGGGTGGCAATGATAGTTTTTGTTTGCTTTTCCTTTAAGTGAGGATAAATGTGAGGTATTTGTCTGTCTTGCAGGTTTCTTCCTTCTGTACCTCACCCTCCCCTTTTATGAAGGACAGAAACCAGATGCAAGAAATGCAAATGAACCAAAGCTTTTGAAAAGACAGAATCTCTCACAAGGAATATATCCAGCATATTGTGACCTTCTGCATCTGCAGCTGGACAGAGACTATGAGGAACGGGGAAACACTGTATTTAATACATTATAGCCAAAATAAGCTTGTACTTCTCTCATGACTTCCAGAAAAAAGCTTCGGGGCAGAACCCTGGAAGGCAGACTGCACTTCGCAGCAGGACAAAAACCTATTTGCAACACTCTGCCACGCATCAATTAGCTACAGAAGGATAATACCAGAAAGCTGTTCATGAAAAATGGAAAAGGGAAATGTCATAGAACTTCTGAGACATAAACAACAGCAATATTTAGGTCTGCCAACGCTATTCATGATGCCGAGTTAACTTAATTTTAGACAGCCTGGGAGGTTATCAAAAAAGCACATGTTGAGAAAGCTCTTTCAAAATCACAGACCCAGACACTGCAACTGTGATGACAGCATCCACTTTATGTGCAGAAGGAACTAGAACAGATATGGAGAAAGACACTGCAATATTTCATTTTGATTATTTTATTTTTTTTTAATCTTCAAAGTTTTCTGCCTCGAGACAGGAATGCATGATAGATAGAAATGGCTCAAACATCTTCACATGAAACACTCTTAATCATAATTCATTCACAATTATTTTTCTAAAACATCTACAGTTACATAATCCCACCCATTTCCATCCATTATCACAGATTTAATTATTTGTTAAACAGTAGTTGCCAGCAATTGAAAGCTGTAAGGCTTTTTGCATATTAGTAGAGTCTTCTGAACTACACAAGAATATCACAACTCTAACTCTCACTTACATGGCAACCCCAGGTGACAGATGTTCCGAAGAGAAATGTGTTGCTTATGTGGAGTTCATAGAATGACAGAGAGCTCTCTGTGCCTCATTAGCTCTACTATCCTTCCTCCTTTACTAAGATTATTTTCTAAACCTACAGCATATTCCTCATTTGTAACCAAGAACTTTGATGAGCTGATGAACTTTATCTTCCACTGCTGCTATTTGGCAAATTTGCAGGTCAGGCATCCTAGAGCTCTCCAGTACAACTCTATGTACAGAGCACAGTTTAAACAGATGGGTTGCTTGGAATCCATATCTCCCTCCATCTGAAGGGAACTACTTTGAGGTTCTCTGGAACTGTTGTAAACAAGAGGATATTTTTTTCTATATATATATATGTGTGTATATATATTTATATATTTTATATATAAATGTTCTAAATGTCCTTTGGGAGTCCATTTGTTTTTATCTTTCCAAATGATGACTAAATACCTGATCTGTAGCATTTCTCCTGAGAAGATACTAGTAAGGGAATGACAGTTTTGATGCACTTTGGAATGGCACAATCACGTAAACGCTTGCACAATTAAGACTTATGAACTCATCCAAAGTTTCTAAACATGATATTCTAACTAAGAACTAAAATACCAGCACAATGCAGCAAGTTAAAAAAGAAAATTCTATGTAATCAAAATATAAACAAGTACATAGGAAATGGATATCTGCCAGTAAATCTATATCTTTTTTAAAGTAAGAAATGTATGCACTTAAGAAAAAAATGTAGCTATCTGACAAACTTCGTAAAAAAAGTACTTTCCAAATGCATAACAAATGCCAAGATATCCCGTAACTGGCCAGGTATAGCCACATGAGAGCTGCATGGCTTAGAGCAACCCAGGGAGGGGTGGGGTGGAAATAAAATCACAAAAACAATAGATAGCAAGTCTAGGGAAAACAAAAAAATCACATCATCATCATCATCATCTAAATTACTGTATGCTTATACCACAACTGCTAAAGGAGCCAGGGGAAAAAAACAGAAAGTAGAGATTGCAGTTTAATGATTCTTAAGAATTACCTCTAAAAATTCAGAAGAAAAAGTTATCAACTTACTAATTCTAAGCACCAATTTAATAATTTAAGTTAACTGTATTTATATTTTTCATACTAGGGATGGAGCAAGTTCTGCTTGAAGGCTTAAAGTTTAACTCTGGAGCCCATCTGACTTCTGTGTTCTCCTCATGCTTCCTCTGCTGTTCACATCAAAGTCACTGTAAAGACTCTCTCAAGTTTCCAACTCTCTAGGCAAGCAATGCTTTGAAGAGACAATTATGTCCTATAGTTTAAGTCAACTTTCAGGTCATGAAAAGTGAAACATGCCAGTATTTGGTTAGTCTGCTACTAAAGAGTCTCTGAAAATGGAACAGCCGACACCGTTCCTCGACAGGATTTGCCTTAGAACTAGCAGCACCCAGGGCAGACCAACTTTGAACACATCCAGACTCCACGAGGAATTAGTAGTGTTAGAAGATTGCATATGTGTTAGATCAAGAAGGCATCGCCATACACGTGGCATTGTTACACTATTTTTCCTCTATTTTTCTCAAGAAAAAACAAAGGAAAACAGCCCTACAAAGAGCTTTTTTGGTTGGTTTTTTCATTCTGTTTGTCTTTGCACCTGGAAAAAGCAGCACAGTGCTTCCCAGCTGGAACAGCTTAGCGCTTCCCATCAGTTCAGTTCTTCTAGAAAGCACTTTCACATAGTTAAGGTGGTCTACTTCAGCTAATTCTCAGAGCTAACCTTTTTTCCAGTATGTATTTCATGCCACTTTCCTGACAGCAATTTCAGAACTCAAATGGATCTATGGTAATGTCCACTACTAACTGCGACCAGATCTTGCTACAGACCATCAAGCCAGGCCCTTGGGATGGTTCCACACATTGAACTGAAGCTCAGACTAAAAATCTCACTGAAACTCAAAATCTGGAGTGGTCATGAATCTCAGCTACTCTTCCCTATTTGAACCCTCACCCTTGTAATGAAAGCACGCACACCAAGGGAAAATAACAGCTGCCTGAGCTGGGAGCATTAAGACACCGGTGAGTTATCCTGCTGCTCTTCCGTGACCGTGGACTCGCTGTGCTCCTCGCTCAGCTCGTTGGAGGGCTCCTCATAGCTCGGCTCGGCGGGATCCAGGCTGCTTCCCTCACTTTGCTCCTCGCTGTGCTCCTCGCTGGCCTCTGCAGACTGCTCCAAGTTGCTCTCCAAGGACGCCGGAGAGCTGCCAGTTACGCTTTCATTTTGGTTCATTTCGTTAAAAGGCTGTGGGAGATGTGCAGGAGACTGCACAGCGTTTTCACTGGCAGGGATGGGCACTTTGGTGGCACCAATATCCAGGACAATGTCATTTGGTGGCAGAGTTACCTTCTCCACAAGTTTCCACTGAATAATACTCGTGTCTTTCCCTCCAGTTGAAATCAAGTGACTGTCGCTATGAGTGAAGCTGACATTTGTCACATGACTACTGTGAGCACTGTATTTGTGACTTGGGGCCTATTGAAAACAAGCAGAAAGATAAATCACATGTTGACTAGAAGAGCACACGATACAGAAATTTAAAACTACTGTTATTTTTGCTTAGCCCTTCAAGAGAGATCTTAGTTCACAAAAGAGTAAAGAATTATATTTATATTAGATTTTCCACCACAATACTTCCTCTCTTCTTTGCAATTTGGAACAGATTTAGATCTTTATAGAGAAAGTAATGAACTTAACACTAAGGCCAGTAAAGTATCAAGCCTCCTCTCCAGAATTTAAGGATAACTATTGACACTTCACTTTTAGGTATACTGTTTTATATTTATATTGTTTTACACTTTCTATTTTATATGTAAAATTAATGGGGGTTCTTGGATAAAAAAGAAGTATTTGCCTGCCAGGTTCCAAAGCAACTATGCTGGAAGCAAGGAAAGCTTCAGGCAATGTAAACAAGCACATGGACTAGACTGAACTAGACTTACCTTTGGCTTGGAACAGGGATACTGAAAGAGATGGACCTTACAAAAATCATCAGCAACTGCTATCACTTTTCGGTTATGGGATCTGACAAGGGCATTTATGTCTGTTCCATCTGATCCTTCAGGCCAAACTCCTAGAAAAAAGTACAGCAGATATCCAGTAATGGTGGTATTGGAAACAAATCAACAGATAATTCATGAACAAAAATAAAACCTATAAAGCTGTGAGAAAAGGCAAGACGAACAAAAGGTAAGACAGAAATTCAGCTGTAAAATGGAACGTGCATTGCATTAAATGTCATTAATATTTTGCTAGTCTAATGCTACTCCCCCCACCCTGTTCTCCCAAATCCTGAGTTTAAGCCAGGATAATATCTTGGGCTTAACATATGTTTCCTGTTCAAAACCTCAGTCTTGTTTAAATCTTATCTTTAGATTTAGTTTGCTGGTAAAACTGGTAACTCTTAATACTGTCATTCATGCACAGACATTTTAAAAGCAACAGTGATGCTGAAGCATGGGACAAACCCAGGTACTGTACATTATGGTTCTACTGGTTTCTTCTCTGGTTTAATTCATTTGACTTCTTGTATCTTAAATCTTGGTATTTGTGTAACTCAAAGAAGACAACTGATTGATGATACTCTGCAAAGAAACCCAGCCCGTGCAAGTTTCATAGATGTAAGTGCCGTCAAGTGCTTAAGTACAATTCAGCATGGTTTTAAATCAAAAGAATGACACAGATACATCTAGACAAAAGAATAACAACTTTTCCTCAATGAAAAACACTGATCAAATTTGGGATATGGGAGACTCTAAACAAAATTGTTTTAATAAAACATAAAGACCTTAGAGATTCCCATAACAAAACAGACAATTCACATCTGGAAGGAAAGCTGAACAAAACGTAAGCAAGGGATTATAAAATACTAATTTATGCCAAAGGTACCATGCTTTTACGATCAGACTTGGGTTTCTGATTAGGTCTAGGAGTTAGGAGGAGTTTTCCCCCCTCAAATTTCACCCCCACCCTTAAAAACTGTGTGTCCAATTGACCAAGAGGGATGTTGATTATCAGAGATGAAAACATCTTCTTCCTCCCTTACAGCCGCTGACTTCAATAAAATAAAAACCATGTGCTGTCTACTGTTTTATACAGCACAAAAAGCCAACTCAGAATTGCCTTATCTTCTTGTTTTTAAGCAAAATGGCAAAGAGTGTTTAACTTTAAAGCTGTGTTTTCCCATTCTTCAGGGGGTGGAGTAAGAACTTTATTTTCTCTGAAGAATAACAAAGGCAAAATTGTTATTGTTAAACTTGTTACAACGCCAATAAGCTACACTGTAGGTAATTTACTAAATAAAGACTTGAAGTGCTAAGGAAAGTATTCAGAAACATTTTAGTGTTCTCACATCAATGAAATCAAAGTGAAAAATATATACTATTTGAGAACTTTCAAGTAGTTCAACATGAATGAATTTCACCTTTCCTCATTCATTCTATATATGAAATACTGTCATCATGTGGGAGTAATAAACGCCTGAAGTCTCAGCTGCCACCTTAGGCAGACTTTGACAAAGAACTATGCAATTTCCTCTTGTTTTTAATTTCCTCTTCTTTTTAATTTAAGATTAAAAGGACTAATATTCAAGATTGAAGCTTTTATTAAACATCTTTTATGTTCACAAAGTCCTTTAGCAGCTCCAAAAGTAAGGCAACCCTTTGTCATAAGACAGCAGGATTTGCTTTCAATGCATCAGGCAAACAAGAAAAAATCCAAGACATTAATATGACTGAGTCTTGAGTTCTTAATACAACTTCAAGAATTCTTAATAACCGTAAAAATAACAAAACCCCCAAAATAATAGGACTTTATTATAAGGCACAAAAGCAGCACTTCAGTTTTAATAAATTCTGCTAGACAGCAGTAAGCCTCCCAAAAGAATCTGTTCAGACAAAACTGTGGGAAATGTGCAGCAAACCAGAGTGACTTCAAGTGTTCGGGGTGCAGAGTGGTGATACTGCTGAGCCAGTAGTAATAGCAACTGCCAAAAGGAGTGATGCTATTCTCATCCAAACCACACATTTCCATCCTTTTCCTTCTGCTGACAGCAGTGTGGTGCCTGGTCCTATGGCACACTACCACAGAGCTGAATTGTAAAACACATACTCCCAAAAGTCCAAATCCCACAAAATTAACCCTCTCTCCTGAACATCAGTGAGCAGCCCCCGGCTTGCTTGGATCCCTGAGCCAGCTGACCCTTGGGTCAAAGCCAGACTAGCAAATATCTGATAGGTTGGCTTAGTTGCACTGTCTGATTTAATGGGAAAATACTTGCCTTTGTCTGAGGGAAAACCATAATTTTAAGATTCTGCAAAGGGTGTCAGACTAGCAGACAGTATAAAATTAGGGCGTGATGAATCTTGGCTAGGAAGTTTAAATATATTCTGCTCTGCCCAGAATTCCATCACATTATTGGCTTTATCTACTTCATTCCCAGGTCCTCTGGCACACTGAAGATTTGGAGAGCAGTTGAGACTAATTAAAAATTTAATTCAGAGTGGTTAAAGTTTGTATTAATCCGAAAGAGAATGCAGACAGGATCAGGAGACTTATCCACTTTCTAAAAGCAAAAAGTAAAATGGTTTCTCAAAACAGCAGTTATGGGAGCTGTTCATGTCCAGCCTGGCCCCAGTCACTAATAGCAGCTTCCATCTAACAGCTGTTAAAAAGACAAAGCCAGTGGTCTGGATGTGAAACCAAACTCTTTCTGCACTCCCACACCTCACCTCCTTAGGTCAGGAGTAAAGGACACTTCTGGGAAAGCCCTGGGATTCAGAGAGCTGCTCCCCTTATTCTGTCTGCTCTACCACCAAATGTAGTGGTAAAAGTTCAGGCAACAGAGTCTGCTACCTCCATGTTTCTGGTAGATTTAAATACTCTGCAAAAAAATGTAAAACGTTTCAGCTCCAAGCCTATTCCAGAAGGAATATGCAGTCCTTACAAAGTGTTTTCCTTGCCCCTGGAGAAGTACGTCATATTAGCATCAGAGTCTTGCTTTTCACTTTCTGTGGCATCTCCTGAATCTTCTGATACTCCATTTTAAAAAAGGCTTTTGTGCTGCACTATTATTTCAGTCACAGTAGCAAAGCCAGTGAGGAAATGACTGCTGTGGTCCAATTCCTTGTTAGCCTAGTCTTACGTGAACAGAGCATCAGGAAGATACACCTATCCACCTTCTACTTCACCCAGACACACTGAATAAAAACACCCACAAATACACAAATAGTCTGGTTCACAGTTCTGAGGCTAATGGAAGCCAATATTTTCATCAAACTAGCAATAAGCAACAGTATTGAGCTCCAGAAAGAGCACGTTCCTGTTTATTTCCGCTACCTACCAAGCTCCAAAGAACTCAGAAATATTTATGCAGTCTATCAACTAGTCAGCTTCCCTCTCTGATCCCTTTATTTTTCCTATTCTGTCTCAGATCTTTGGTATCCAAAAGGAAATCAGGCCTGGTTATCAAGCACCAAATGCCCTCCACCCAACCAATATGCCACACAAGTGTGTCAGTGTTAGCCCTCCAACTTCAATCCTGACCCTTAAATATGCACGAGAGGCGTCAGAAGCTACAGAAAGGACTCACACTTCACTAATTTTCTTCTACCCTGCATGTAAACTGGTATTCAAAGTTGAACTCCTAGTAGCTGTGAAGAGAAGATTTGTAGACCTAATCCTCACCTCTAAAGAATTTGCTAATTTACTTGCTTTTGGTATTTCCACCAACATGAAGAACAGAGGCAGCTGCCTGATATCAGTGGTGGAAGAGAGATGTTCAGCACCCTGCTCACACAACTTCACTGGGAGGCTGAACCTTACTTTTAAACCCCTCACAGAGGGGGTCCTCATTTATGGCCAACAGAACTGCCTTCAGCAGAAGCAATTTGAACTGTTTTGCCACAGTCTAAAATACTGTGCTATTAAAAGCAGATCTGTCAGCTCTGTAAATTGTGTTTGTACATTTTAAAAATAAACTACGAGGTAAAAATCTGTTTAAAGCATTTTTACTCTTTAAAACAGAGTATATTACTCACCTTCGTCTGCAGGTATCAAAGTGCTGTCATGATTTTAAGTTATGAACTATAACGTACACTTATACACTCTTGCTCCTGTCCCAGAACAAGGTAAGCAAAGGAGAATGCACATGTGCCATATAAGCTTTTTGCTTCAGTGCCTTCAACACTGGTAGCCTAAAATGACTGTGGGAGAGTCAACCCCCAAACTTCAAGAACTAAATAGAAATAAATTGTACATTGTCTATAGAACACTTGGTGCACTTAATCACAGACAAATACTGTGGTCAGCCACTTTGATCTGTGATCTCAGCACCATCCCTTAATAACCATTAACAGTGTACTTCTAATGACAAACTGAAGCAAACAAAACCACAAAAGCACAGTGTTAGTAGCTTAAAAGCAAGTTAAACAGTGCTTACCAAACACCTGGAAGCCTAGCACACAAGTGTACGTTGTCCAATCTATATCCTTACAGTCAGAACGATTCCTGATTAGCTTACAGCCACTTGGAATGTCCCCTGTAAAAAAAAAGTGAATGATGAGTTATGCAATGCAAAATTATATTTACATATGTGCTCTTTGAAGAGATGCTAATGCAGTAAATAAATGCATCTCAAATCCAATCTGGAATTACATTGTAGAGGCGAAGACAGTTCACCACTTTTATCAAACTCCAGATACTTGAAGCTTTACTTGGTTTTTATGAGTCATATTTACTTCTCATTTCCTTCTTCTGACAGCATAACCTCAAAAACACTTCCCTGCAATTTCAGTACCCTGCTACTAACTCTACAAAATGCTTTAATAGAGTCTTTAATATAATAATTCCTTCTTCCTACCAGCTCCACTGATGTGCTAAAATTCAATAAATCATTCAGGAATCTGTGCTTTTAAAATTAACAGTGAGCAACTACTGCCAGAGAAGCCTTAGACTGCTTTTCAAGTTTTAACTAGAAAAGGAAAGGTTGTCTTGCAATACACCAAGCCAGTAATAGTGGGTCAGGGTTCTTTTCTTCCCTATACATGAAATTATAAGCACCAACACTTCCTTTTGATAGACTGCACTATCTAGATTTGAAACCTAAGTTGTTAGAGGCAGAAAAAACATGTTAGGGTGACAGACATTTAAACTGCTGGCTATTCTTGCCTGTACAGGGAAAAAAACTACAATCCTCTTGGATCTAGTTAAAACCATAGGAAGACAAGAACGAAAAACCCAATTTAAAAGCAGACTGATATGCACTACTCATGTTGAACTTCTGGCATAACCACTATGTGTTATATTCATGTTTTCACATATTAAAAAAAGACAAACACAAAAAACATTATTACCACTAACTCATTAAACTCATTACTGTTTTTCTTAGTTTACATCACCACCAGCCAAGACAAAGTTTCAAACAAGAAACCCCAGAAGAGAACTGTGGCACAGGCCCACTGGTTTTATTCCCCCAAAATAACTGGTATTGTTGACACTAATTAGACAACCGTATATATTATTTTCAATCTACAGAACTTTGGCCAACATCAAGACATAGCGCCACTTGTTCTGTAAATTCTACGCTGTTAAACTGATTTATGACCTTGTAAAGAAGTAAGCTATATTTGGCATTGCCATTAGGTAATACACAGCTCTGAATAACATCAAGATATCAGGTTACACAAGTTCAAATCAGTCCCTTTGTCAGTAAGCATTTTGTACAGTCCTGATCAAACACACTTTTCTAAATACTCTGACAGCTAATACATATTTCTGTTCCCAGTGTATTTAATTTCATACTTACAGTATAGTATTTCATAGTCTCCTGAGTTTGACATTATATACTTGTTGTCCGGGGACCAGTCAAGGTGTGTAATATAGCTGGAATGTCCCTGAAGAAGAATGCAGTAACACCAGTGTCAAACACTTGATTTTAATTTAAAGTGAAGCAGAAGTTGCACCCACAGATGGGACAGCTAACAGTAAAAAAAAAAAATCACCTTCCCACCTGCTCCAGGTCTGCTGCAATTCACTCGTGCTCCTTTAAAGGCCCCTTACTCACAGTGCCACACTGGCTAACAGCTAAACAAATGCAGGCTGGGCATCGTGCCTCCCCCACCCTCCCTTGTAAACCCCGGCCCTCTTGGACTCCAGAATGATTTACTCCTAGAAGGCATGATGCTAAAATATGGAAGAACTCAAATTTATACTGGAATTAGGAACATACACATTGCTACTAATTGAGAAAAGCAAGTAACTTGCACAGGATCAGTTTTAGATCCTAAAAACAAGTGTCAGATAGGAATTTTTTATTTCTCTATCCATTTAAAATAACTTCCATTAAATGCACACTCAGGCAAATAAGCCTTGCTCACCCTAAAAACTTAGGATACCTTGGTTAACAACCACCATGCAGAAGTGCAAGATCATGGACTGGTGTTACAAGAATACACTTCTAAGCTTGGTGAAAGTTTCTGCTGTGCTTTTTGCACTGCACCATGTTAGCACCAGCTTTGAAAGGTGTCTGCCCTATAAGCACTGGGTCATCTATATTAAGAACCAAAACCCTTTGGTCTAGTTGTTTGGTTATCACCATCAAGAGCACACTCAGGGTTAAACACCCGGCTTTGGTTTTGAGGAAGATGATAAATGCAGCTGGACAGAGTATTTTTTCTGTGCACAAACTCCTTTTGAAGGAAGTAGGAGTAATAATAACAGTAATACTAAAGCTACGAAAGGCTCCAGAGAAGCCACAAATTAATATAAGGTAGGGATCACAGGCAGCATATTAATAAAAGTGACATCCATGTCACTCTTCCTCTTCCAGCCTTTGGTTTCTTCTCGTTGCTCCTTTTCCCCTTGTAAGACCATCTATTTTCTCCTCTTCAGTCATTCTGCCACGCAACAAACTGCCACATTCTTGACTGACAGATGTCAATCCATGTCCCTCCCTCAGTGGGCATTATGAACAAGGTGTCCTTCAGCCCCCACAGGGTCTCTCGGCCCAGCCTGCAGCAGCCATGCCAGGGCCATGCAGAAGCTCTGCCCTGGCTGCTGTGCCACCCACCACGCCAACTTGTTCCACAGAGAACTCTAAGAGATCCTGATTGCTTCCAGAATTACATGTAGAAATACACTCATGTCCCATCTCCCTGTTTCCAGGTCCTCTGTGAGAGACTGCAAAAACATTTAAGAGAAAAGCTGGCCTTTATGATTTGCTTACTTATGAGGTAGTCTCTGCCTCAAGCAGAGGAATTGTGTATTGACATAACTGCTTTGCAGGCAAGGGTGAGACATACGATACTGACATGCAAATCTGGTATTAAAAAAAAAAAAAAAAAAAAGGGCACAATTGGCTAGGATTTTTTTCTCCCCCCCTTATTTTCCAAGTCTTCCAATTTGCAATCAAACTCCAACATGGAAAAGAATTGGTCAGCCATTTACTAAATCCTGCCAGACATTTGGCAGCTGTTAAAATTCCTGGGGGTGGCGGGGGGGGAAGGAACAAAGCAATTGGCCAGGGGGCTCCAGGCTGCAAAATCCCTTCAGATCACCAAATGATGAACTGGAACACAACATTGTTATCATAGTTGCAATAGAAGGATCCCGTTTTCTATTAAAATCTTTCTTTGGGAGCTGCCCACCAGTAAGGCAACATTTTACTCTTTTTTTCTATACTTTTATATACAATGAATGCAATTATTCATATTATCACCAGCTAAGAAAACTGTCTGACTAAATGGAAACTCTTTCCTCCACTGGCAGTGTTTATCTGTTTCAGACTTCAGTGCTGCAAAGTCCAAAATGCCCACAGGCTCTAGAACTGGCACAGTGATCATTTCAGCTTAAGTCGAGTGTACCAAATACTTCAGAGTGGCTGCCTGTGTGGTTTTCACCCCACAGCCCTCTGAGTAAATGCACAGCACTTACTCCTCTTTTTCTAAGATACCTCTGATGCAAGGCAAACGGAGACAGCACCAGCTACCGGGAACTGCTGACATGCTGGAAGTTCAGCCCCAGCCCGTACCTTCACACTGCTGACTGCATAGCTGGAGCCCTCAAAAAACAGCTGCACTAATCAAAATGGTTGTTTTGGCTCATCTGAAGTTCTGATTACAGCCCAAACTACCCCTCACTGTGGAAACAGACCCACAGGTCACAGACTTGCCTCTCTAGCAGCAGCAGAATTCCTGGTTGTGACTGAGAGGGGATTTAAACCTAACAGTGGGCATGTAGCCCTTACGCACCAGCTAATGCTGGTTCAGTAGATAAAATCCTTCTGAAAGAATTCAAATAATGTATTCAAGCTGGAAGAAACAACCAGAAGTTGACTACCAGCAGAACTGAGTCATATTATCTGGAGGTCACCCGTGAGGCTACTGAATGACAGAATGCCAGAAGGATGCAGTGCCAGGAGAATGCTCCGGGTCCCGAGCATGCCTGGGTGTCTCCCTGCTTAGCATCAAGCTGGTATGGACCCGCCAGAGTGCTGGCAGGGAGCACAGGGGAGGTGCGGGGTAAGCAGTGGGATCGGCAGCCTCGCAGTGAGCTCCGGGCAGCTCCACATGGCTGCCTTCTGCACCGGCTGGGAGGGGCAGGGAGCTCAGCCCCAACACAAACCATGCTGCTGACTCTCTATCCTACATGCAGTCACTCACGCTGAAAGGAAAAGGATAAGAGAAATCTGCTCTGAAGCCTTGACACTTCTGCCCGGGTATAACAATGCTCAATTCTCCCACACCAGTTTTTACAAACCTCTTTCCTGCCAAGGCAGCGGGACAGAGGGACATCCAGATGTTGGTTTAAATTGCAATATGCTCTCTCCCAAAACATAATACATAAAAATAAATGATCTCATAAATCTTCAAAGAGTTCAAAGAGACCTTGAAATTCATAGCAAGCTAAATATTATGTATGTTAGGATTAGCCATCTCCGAGCGGTTTTATATTCTGTGGTTAAAAAAAATAAGAGATGAGGTGAAATGCTGTACTGAGGTGCAGAGATCCACTGCCATCCCCAGCAGCCCCCCTGGGGCCATGGTCTGAGCTCCCCGTGGGCTCTGCCCTTTCCCCACTGCGTGAGCTCAGGCAGGGATGGGGCAAACTCAGTGCTGCTGCCTGCCCTGGCAGCCCTGTGCCCCCCACAACAGCTGCACACAGGCTGATCTGATCCCAGTGCTCTAGCAACGTGCGTCACATTTCAAAGCTGAACCTATTCTTATGATATAATTTGCAAATCCCATTAAGTTTCACTTTTTCTTTATGTAATTATTTCCACTAACCTAAAGAGATAGCTGAACTTAAGGCCAGAATGTTAGATAACTAAACGCTTATGGAAAAAATAGTCTGTCTTTTTAGCACTGGGACAACCTCACCCAAGTGTAACAATAATAACAAAGTCCACTACCTGTGCTACACTTACGTCTATTTACCCTGGGCCACATCTCTCAAGTTCAAATTTTGTAGTAAAAACTACAGCTGAAAACAGTGTATATTTGCAGCCTCCAAGACTACACATTCTAGTGCAATTACACCACCCTAATATTATGTTGGTTCAAGAAGTACTTTACCAATAGGAGGAAAATACCCCCAAACAAATGTAATATTTTCCTTGAACAAGTTTCAGCATATAGGTGCAAGGCATTTCTCCATCTTACTGCTAATTTCCCATTTCAGAGAAAAAAGGCAATAGTCTGATAAATTAGTCATATCTGATGCAAAAGCGATCACTGCACACTAAGAGCTGCAGAACCCACCAGGGACCGAAGTTTAAAATCAATCAAATGCTGAAAAAACCCTATAAAACATATAACCAAAAGGAAAAAACATCACTCTGGAGAGACCTTCACTGCTTAACATCTAAATGTATGTATAACATCAAAATGCATGTACATGATGTAAAGATCACGGAAATGATTATCCATGCTCCAAAACTTACAGTGCATTTTCCGTATCTGCTATACTTCCTTCCATTTTCTGTTACTACGTAGAGGTAAATAAAGTTGTCGTGGGATCCAACTGCAAGTAAGGTGCCATCTACAACACAGAATGTTTGATATAAATCAATACAATGTTTGTTTTGTGAATTTTAATTATTTCAGGTTTATTGCTAAGACTCAGTTAAACTACTCCGTATGAGTTGTTGTTGCTTTTCAGCTGTGTCTGTTTTCTTTGTGGGTAGGTGTTTTGGACAAGTTCTTCCACTTCCTCTTTTTTTTAGAGTAAGCGTTCAATGGACAGGATACAAACCCTCAGACTGCACCGGATTTCTGAAAGCTGTTGACAGCAGGCAGACTTGAGTTTTATGCACCATAAAAACGCAGAAGAGCACTTACTCCATGGATAGCTTAACTTTGGAGGTGTGGACTGCATACAAATCAGCACTAAATGTCTAAAGATGTGGAGCATTCAAACATTGTAAGCATTTTTCTATTCTACATTGTCTCCTTTTAAAAAATGTATGTGGACAAGAACTGCCACGAATCACAATCAAACACCTCTAGTGTCAATGAACATCAGTGATTTAAAATAAATTGCTGTGCTTGGCACACGTGGCAGCAGCAGAGGAACATTTTGCTCACTGACATGGCATGTGAGCCAAAAGCAAACACGAAAAAAATTTACAAGGGTGTTCTTCCATCCTGTTTTAACAGAGAGGAGTCAGCCTCTGACAATTTGCCATGTCATGTCTGAAGAAGAGACTCAGCAGTGGTTTGGACTCCCTGTAATCCCAGAGCAAACACTTGACAAAGAGCTCTGACTTCCAGACAGACACGAGCTTAGTTTTATGGGTTTGCATTAATAAACCTGAAAACTAACTGAGAAGGATATTAAAATATCACTGAAATATTAAGCTTTTTACAGACTTTTTTGTTAACCTGTCAACTATTTAGTTGAGAACTTTTTTTTGGGGAGCAAAGCTAACATTTATTATAACAGCAGAGTTTAACATGAAGAAAAGGCTGAGAAAGGTGATGATGATGTTTGCAGTTACAAAATTCCAGGATTTAGCCCACACAAACAAACCTGCAAGCAAATCCTCAGTTACATATTAAGCATCTGAAACCACTTTTTCAAAGCTGTGCCTCTTCTAATGCCTGGGGACTAGTTTAACACCACTTAACAGAACATCCAACTGGTTTATCAGAATTACTCTCACTGTACAAGTCTGCCTACCTACTGAGTAGCGCATCACTGAAAGCTGCTCGTTGCCATCAGTGTGTATTGAAACCAGATCCCTCGTTTCTGCATCCAAAACAAACCACCTAGAGAGAGGAGAATTCCAGTAAGTATCACTTCCACTAAACAAAACAAACCAAGCAAAAGAGCCATAATCACTGCCTGCCTTCATCTTTTTATGGTAGCCCCTCAAGGGCAGCATAGAGAACATCTGTTTTTAATGGAACGCTTTTCTGGTTCACAAAGCAATACAAGTTTCAGTGAACAATATATAAAAGATTCTAAAGACCATTCAATTTTTATCCCTTCCCTGAACACTGTAATAATCACCAAAATGTCTACTGGATGATAATAAACATGCCACCAAACAAATAATATGACTGCATCTTATCATCATTCAGCCTACAGCTGAATTTCATTCCACTTCTTCCCTATTTTGAAGATAAGTTTTGATATAAAAACTGATCTTTCAATTTTCATAAAGCAAAGTTAAAAAAAAATAGAAATAGTAGATGGAAGTGGAAAATATTTCCATACTCATTGTAAACACAAATTATATTCCAGTTTGGTATTTTTCTCTCAATCCTTTTCATTTGTATGAATAATTTTATTAAAGTAAGAAGGAACAACCAACCATTCACTAGAATTTGATGGTTCATAAACTGCCATTTTATTTTATATTTCTTGCTTGGATGATTTATAACTAAGGTAATTAATTGCATTTTTTATTATTTAACAGTAACTTTTAACCTGCAGTTTATTATTTATGAAGCATACGTGAGATGCTTACAAAAACTCACTGGCACATAGACCAAAATGGCCACTGACAGCAAGATGTGCAAGATCAGATGAACCTGAGCATTTTGCAATGGGTCTGATGCCCACCTAACTCCTAAATACAGTGAACATTAGCAACACAGAGACAATGACGATTTAATAAAAATATGTATTCATACATGCAGATCACAAAACCAGGTGTCAATGTGGCTGAATACATTGAAGCTGTACTCAGAACTTAATTTCTTTGCTCCAAATCTCTGGTCTCACAGCCATGTACATATGACACAGGCAGGCTTCTATCCCTAATGGCAAATGGCAAGTTCACACACTGTGGAAACGAGCAAGGGAATTCCACCCTGTCTTGGAGTGAACTCAGTGGAACATTGCTAAACCTAGGACCATTTATTCCATAACAAAGCTGTAAAATGAACTCCAGGAACAATATCACGCATTGCTTTCTATGGGTGAGGATGAGATTCCAGCTCGTGCTCCTCCAGTGTCCAACAGCTAGGCATCTGGAAAGCAGCCTGGTCCCAATGGCTTAAAACCAGCTTGTGGTTAGAGAACCACATGAAAGAAATTAGACAGAATACACATAAAAAAACCTCAACCCCACATGCCACGGACTGCTGAATAACCTGTGTGCAAGACAGACAGAACCAGTGGAAAACAGGTAATGTGCAGCTCTATTGCCTGGTTTACTTCCTTGTGGCTCTGGCTTACACTAACCTTGCCCTTCAGCCTCCAGTTTTCTTACCAATGTTAGCATTTTCATTAGAATCTTGTTAGTCTTTTTTTCCACAGTGCTTTTGAATACTCGTATGCTTAGTACTCGATATTCTACACGATTAGTCACAAAAAGGTCTACTTCCCTGCAAATAGCGCCACTGGAAGCATGGCAAAAGGATCTGAACAGTGCCTTGAAAAAACCTTTTTTTTAGCTTTCCAGCTGTGCCTTTTCAGCAAGCAGCAGGATCCACAAAAAGAATTAGTACTCCCAAACAACTGATGATCAGGTCCACAGCAGGTATTTAAAGAAGTGGTAACAAAACCTGCAGTAGACCCTTTTCAGACAGCCCAAAAGGGGAAATGATACTGAAATATTTATCACAGGAAGTGATATATGAAAAACCCACCAAAAGCATGATACTTGGCCTGATAAAAAACACACCACTGTGAAACAACAGACGAGAATAGAAAAAAAGGTAGAAAATTCAGTTTTCTTTTGATGTCACAATTTAACCATCAAATGGAATGAACTTAGTGCTCCATTTCTTGCCCATGTCTTACTGACATCTGTACTGAAAGCTGAGCAGCTCTAGAATGGAAACAGACACATGCAAGGTTTGGGTTTACTGAGTTCTAAACAGATTTGACTAATTTAGTATTTACTTTAAGATTTTTAGGCTATGAATAAAATTATTAAAATATTTGTTATGGGTTTGAGATTATTTTTTCCTATGTTAATCAAGATATATCATGCAGCCCTCATTCCTTGGGAAATAACTCCCTTGGACCAGATTTTCTGGCACAGAAAGCACTGCATGATGCTGCTGGGTAGGCAGTAATTTTAAAACTGTTTTGTTTATCTTGACTCAACTCCATTTATTTCTCATCCACTTATACACTTACCAGGTCTCATTTCAATTCAGTTTTATTTGTATATCTCTAATCTATCATTGAACCATACAATTTCAGAACACACTAAAATATAATGGTGAAAATGTAACTGCTTAAAAACCCTTTTTACTGAGGGTAAAGAAAACCCAAAAAATCTCCAAGGCCATAATCATAAACTTCTTGAATACAGTATAGAATAGTTGCCTCAAGTAAATTAAAAATAAGAATTTAAACTGAAATGTGCCAAACTTAAAATGTAACACTAAATGCTCCAGGAGAAGGAAAAAAAAAGTCAACCAAAAGCAAGCAACAGACCAAATGCTCTGGCCATGCAATGTGGCCTTGACTGTGCTTTAATATAAGCTCAAAAACGTCTAAAAACTCTGAAGAAACACAGCCTGACCTTCTTTTCCCTTCTCCCTGTTTCAAATACTCTTAGGCCTGTATCTTCTGCTCTGGTTAATGATGATAGAAATACTTGTTCAATTTAATGTTTGTAATTGTAAGATGGAAAGGTTCAACGTGGTAATGAAATATACAAGAGCCCAGCAAGGTTTTTACTAGAAGGTAAACTTGGTTTTGCAGCCTGATATTATACCTAATGAATTTAGTGCAGACTGCATCTTCATCTTGGAGAACAAAACTCCCTGAAAATATTTAACATTTCATTATTCCAGGAAATTTTAAGGGTGTTGCACGTGCTCAGCAGTTTCTAAAAACCAAACTTCAAATGGTTTTTAGGCATAAGGTTAGGTATAAAAAAAATTTCCAGTTGGCAAATGAAACACACAAAAAAAATTACCAATTTTCTTATGTGCACTAGGCATTACTTTATCATCAAGTTATCAACCATGAGGTACAACTTAAAAACAGAACAAAAATGGTAGTAGATTTAATATGTGCTCCTCTCACCTTTCTAATGCTATGAACATCCTTTTTTTTCTTTTAACTGGTACACTGGTACTCCCCTTTTGGGACATGATACCAAGCCAGAGTTTGACTATGAAATAAAATCACTTTTCTCCCCCACTGTAAGCCAGGAGAAGGAAAAAGATTCAGTTTGCGCTTTGACAGCTTTCAAAAGCACAATGACTTCAGGAAGAATAGGAACAGTTCAGTATCACTTCAGTGCAGCAATGTGCCATGCTGAACTGTCTTACACAAAAATCAAAATACCAGTCTGTTCACTTGCCTCTCCCGCTTAGTTTAAAAGGTTCCAAGTGTGTTTGATTTGGGAAAGACAAAGATCTGTACTGTACCTGTCTTACCAAGAAATGTAACGTGCACATAACATTAAAAGATAGGATACTTGGAAAAGACAATAAAGAATGCTCATGGAAACCCCTGCAAAAAAAAAAATGGTTTAAAAAAAAAAAATCAAGATCTGGGCTTTCATTTAAAGAGCTGCTAAAAAACCAATCCAGGCTAACAACAATCAAACAATTCTTCTGTCTTCGAATAATACATATAAGATGCTCTGCCCCCTTCAGCCATACTTTTTAGGCTCCACAACCTCAAATGAAAAGAATAAAAAGCAAATGAATTCCAGTTGTAAGGTGCAGTGTATTAAACGGTCTCCTTTACAGTTTCCATGATCACAGCTCAGCTGGAAGGCGCTTACCTGCCCGAGTGCGTTCCTATGGCAACCACTGCTCCGCTGGGATGGAAATCCGCACAGTGCCCCGGTTCCTGAACGGAGAGGCACACACACGTTACTGCCCCAGCCATGGCCTGAGGGCCAAACCGCTCCTCATACCAAAGCTATCCTAAAAGTCTGGGCTGAGCTGCCACAGGAAAACCAATCACTTAGCAGCACGCTAATCCTCAGGCAGCTCTTCTCTCAGTGTATCAGTGACATGCACTACAAGACCACCTTGTGAGTGAAAGGCCTAAATTTCTGTGTAAAAAATAATTTTGCTTGGATATGAGCAGAGAACTAGCCAAACTAAGAAATGAATGACAGTAAGTCAAGGACATCTAAAGCCAAATCTATGATACCCTCCCTCTTCAGACTGTTTGAATAACAGGAGGAAAAAAAATTGTAACAAGAATAAAGGACTAAGATTTATTCAAGTTGGCTTGTCAAAATGACATCAAGCAATGGTAACCAGATTACGTCTTACACGATGTCTGACGAGCCTTGTTAAGTTTATCAAAGCTTCCACATAGCTGTTTTTAAAAGCATAACTGTAGGATTTTTGCTTGCAATCAGGCAGGACAAGAGTGTTTCAGAAATTGAATGCTTTTTCCTATTTTCTAGCTTTATATTTAAATAAAGGGTTGACATACATCTAGCAGCCTGGTCCATTCCAGCGTGTGGTCCACAGAGTTCCACATACAAACTTGCCTATCTTGGGCACATGTTAAAAATAAGTCTTTGAAAGGATGAGACGCCAGTCCCCAGAGTTCATCTGTATGTCCCTAGAAAGAATCACACGTGATTTAACAATGAATAAAATGACGAGTCTCAAAATAACACACCAGCAGAGAAAACCTTTATATTTTTGGGTTATAGTTTAAAAAAACAGTTATGCTCACCTGTACCTCTACTACGAAACCATCATTAAATGTTCCCCTCAAAACAAAGTTTCGTGAAGTACCCACTAAAAATTGATCAGCTTTTCCTTCTGCTACTGCTCTGATCGTTCCATACTGGTCAGGAACCTGGGAAAAGAAACATCGTTCAAACCACATCAGGCATCTTGACAGGTGCCTAATTTTGGAAGCCACAGAGTGCACAGCGACAGTACCAGAACTGGAATTCTCCCAGTAAAAAGGAACAATCCAATCATGTATAACATCAATCAGGGCTTGACCTGAAACCTCCCTCATCTATTTGTTCAGTACTGGCATACAAGATGATCTTATTCCAAGACAATCACAGTTCTGTCATTTTAATAACCTCAACAGAAAAAATTACAAATTAAATTACATTGCTTTTAAGTGTCAAATTCACTAAACAAATGAACTCCACAGCCTCACAACTCATCTTACAAGGAAAGGAATAATACACAGTTACTATTTACTTTCCAAAACACATCTTGAAAAACAAGAAAAATCTTGTAGCACACAGTAAATGCTTCCTGATTTTCTTAATGTTTCCTGATTAGCCTTAAGTCAATGTTCATATGCCTTATGTCAGCAATGACTCTGAATTTTAATGACTTTGTTTATTGCAGGCTTGAATTCTAATACACTGCTTTATTTTACAGTGTGCAATTGGTTGTTTTCTAAATTATTTATTTGAGAAAATACACTAATATTAGCCACATAAGATAGAAAAATCACTCTCTCAGGGTTCTGGTGACATAAAAATTAGCTTTAACATAACATTATTAGCAAAAGGGAAACAAAGACACTGATATGAACAGAGTGTGTTACTTAAGCCTAAGTATTGTATATGATAGTCAATGCTAACTTTCTCAGCCATGTTTACTAAATGTCAGCATTAGATTCAAGTCAGTAACAAATTCTAGACTGAACTTAGATAAGTATTAAGAAAAAAATGCCGCTACAAATGGACAATAGGTAAGTGGAGTAAATAAGTGTTCAAAGAACTGTTTAAGGAGAACACATTATTTCAAGATATGGGAAAAAGAAAAAGTTTTTTAAAATCCAAAATACACAACTTTTTCCACTTCATCCCCACTGACCCAGCACTGCCATATAGCCAAATCACAAAGAACAGACACATTTCACTGTACACCTGGTTTAGGATAAATTTAAAAGAAGATCCTCATCATAGCTTATTAATCATTAATTATTACAGAATTCCAATGTGTATCCTACCACTTGTTTACCTTATGTCAAACATTCTACTAAAACCCTCAAATGCTGGTGACATTGTCTTTCTCTGGAGAAGAAAACTTAAAAAAACACAGGCAATACTAAAGAATATCCTCAAACATCCCAAACAGGATGAATTAAAAAAAAACAACACAACAACTAAGGAAGAGTTTTGAAGAAAGAAAACCCTTAAAATTTCTGTTCCATTTAAACACAGGAGAACTGAAACCTCATATAGGCTCATTTAAAGGCTAAAATTTAAACACTTTTATAATAAAACATTGTAATCCACTTAAAAACCAGAAAACAGAAGGTATTCTTTCATCCTAACTACTAAGGGTGGGGAAGGCTCTGTCTTGCTAGCCAAGACCTTGTTGAAGGCAATTTCCTTGTCACTTTTGCTTTCTTACCTCAATTTCCCTTTCAGGATTCAAATCATGATCCCACAAGATGATCTTTCGGTCCTTCCCCCCTCCAGTTAGCAGCATTCCATTCCTCATTTGACAGAGTGTGAACACACTGCCATCATGAGCTTTGATTTGTCTGCTTATCTGATATACTCCTATATGCACAAAAAGAAAATAAGAAGGAACACTACTCATTTTTTCACCTAGGGTTTATGAGAAGCTTTGCCTTTAGGCAGAGGAATAAAGTAAGTGTACAATAAATAATTACATTTGGGCTGTCAGGCTCGTAGTATTGCAAACACAAGGTGGTAGTGTTTTCTTACAGGATAAAAAGATAAAACAAAGGGCCTGCCTTTCTAAAGAAAAACTTTTTTGAGACTGATTGTCCTACAAAATGTGAAGGCAAAACCAACAATTGGTAAAATGCTTTGATTTCTCTGCTTTCCAAAGGAATACAGTTTTTCCAGATGCAAGAGAAATTGTCTTTTAGAGTCAAAAATATTTAGCAAGTCATTATTAGAAAAGAAGCAATACCACTTTATTAAAAGAAACTAAAAGACTTGTTGTCTATAGTCTTTCGGGAATAAAAAGCCAATTATTTATAGCAAAGTTTCCAGGATGCATGAACCTAATATCTAATGCTGGATGTTGCCACACATAAAAATAGCACAACCAGCATTTGGCATCTATCGAGACAGCAGTCTACCCAAAGGAAAATACTTGGAAGAATGAAGGAGATGAGAAAATTTACCAACAAGCGTAGCAAAAGAAGCCTTTTGCATCCTAATCGGATCTTCACATCAAAAGAACTGCTGATGGAAAGTAATTAAAAAAACCCAAACAGAACAACATTCTGGTGCTGCATATTTTCAAACAGCAATCACAGAAAAAGCCTAAAACACCACCCAGCTAAATATGAGCTTAACTTTGCTGACTCTGCCTATGGCTCAAGTCAGTTCAAATCAGTGTGAAAGTATGAGATCAAAACCTGTGACCAATCTAATGTGATAAATCAACTAAAAATCCCACATTTAGTTAAGCCAATGTAAATAAATATTCTATTTGATAACACTTAGGATTATACTGGAAAAAGGTTATTTTTGCACAAGAAATTAAAAATTAAACATCAGACAATTGGTTGAATTACTTTTCCATTGCAGTTAGCTTGAAAGATGAGAAAAAGATTTACCTAAAAAATCAGACTTACTGTTAAAAATGTACTTTTTACATGAATGTTTTCCTGGCATACCAATTTAAGCTAGAGTGTTTGAAATAGCTGCCAAGTAAAATGAATTATCATTGAATTTATGAGTTACCTTAGGGCTCAACTGTGCCAGGTCTGCATATGCTGGGTAACAAATCATTTTCCTTTCTTTTTTAAAAAAGCTTTGCTTTAAAGAGTTACTTTAATTTCAAATTTCAAATTTTTTTTTTAAAGTATATCAACACTTGAGTGTCTGCTAAACCAGAAACTGTTATTCATGTAACTGATACAACTAAGCATTGTAATTGTACAATTGCACATACAAGTCCTATTAATGTCAGCTCCACCATTTAATGGTATTCCTCTGAGACTAAGCATGGTGCAATGTAAGCCTTAAGAGGCAAAGGCAGCCTGCAGAATCCCCAAACTGATCCTACAGCCTTTTTCAAAACACCAGATCAAAGGAAAGCTGATTAACTACATATTTTAAAAATGCAAAACATTTACATAAAGTAGTTTTCATCTATTTAATGCACAGTCTCATTAATTATTAAGAAACTCCAGACTGCTCTTAAGTCAGAAAATTAATAGGACTTTCAGGACTTTTACTGTTACTGATAGGAAGTGTATGCTCTGAGTCAGGCCTGTTTCTCTACTCCTTCCCTAATGCCATTCTTTATGTTTGTCTTCTACAGACTATGTAAAATCTGTTATTAACTCCAAACATATCCTACCTTTAGCTCCTTTCCCCGGAGTAGCTTCTACAGTAGTTTTGCCCCATATAAGTATTATCCCACCTGAGTCTCCAGTGAGCACATCACCATTTCCCAAGAAAGCCAAACACTGAACAAATTTGGGTTTCTCATATTTCTGAAACAAAATAAGCAAGAGAAAGGGATAATTGCTTGTACTCGTTACGTAATTAGAATAATGCATCCACACTCTTACACCCTGCATACACATAAGCAGAATTTATCCTTTTTTTTTTTTTTTTTTTTTTTT